>JAVTVY010046693.1:0-20519 GCA_036873755.1 Hanleya hanleyi
TCCAGGATTAGACCATTTACACAACCACATTTATTTATAGGGACTCAAATCTATACAATTTATTTGTATTTTCATTCGGCTTGAGAGCAGCAAATTTAGGAGAGGAATCTCACTCAAATGTCTTATACTTTTCCAAATCAATGTCTTATACTAAATTAAATTGAATCTTCAGGCGTTTAATCAATATTGTGGCCATTCCATCCTAGTTCAGCAATTATGCTGATTACAACCGTCCATTTTTGCACATAATCCAACGAATATACCCCGGAGGGCAGAGACATAATATGCTACTTGCGTTCGGTGGTATGCAGAAAAAGAAAAGATGTCCGCATACATATTCAATTTCCTGGTGTATTCTGACCATATATCTGCCTGGGTATAACAGTTCTTTTCTTAGTGTAAAAACACGACGTATGTGTACACTACCTCAGAGCATTTGTTGTGAATATACCACCGATGACACGTATTATATTATAGGCTGTTGCGTAGGGTAAACGATTTGTGACATTGATCAGCGATCCTCTAGAGTTATTACAGGCTGCATTGAGATTAGCGACACATGTTCGTTACCTAACTTAGGCTATTACATGAATGTGCGTTAGACATGATCATATCAACTAATATAGAGGCATGGTCAGTATTTGCTCACTGACACACTGTTGTATTGACGTTACAAGTGCGTTTTGTGATTGTACATTAGTACTGTATGTAGGATGAACGACAGACTATTGATCACCAGTTTTGTGCTATCCCTGCTGTAGTCTCGATGATATATAGATCTCGGGGGATCTCGTTCAAATGTTAGTCAGAAATAACCCTTCACGACGACAATAAACAGTCTGATGGGTTGAAATTATATCAATCCGGTATACAGTGATATGTACACAGGAGACTGCAATAGCGTATCACTATGCGTGGATCGATAAGTCTCCTGCTCAGTTTTGTCGCTGACTGTCAATGCACTTTACTGTATCCATTGCGCGATCACCACACCACGTGATCTGTTGCAATGCACCACTGTAAAGATTCAGGTATCGGACCTATGGCATAGACCCGCAAATACGTCTCTCTGAAGACTTTCTTCAAAAGCTGGCGGGGTTCTATATGGCTTTATAATCAGCCGTAGCGTTTGAAAAAAATTATGTTTCGTGCGTGCTTTTCAGGCAACACTCGGAGAGCGCCGAAATTCTATTAGAATTGAACTCGTTTATATCTTTACAATATCTGTAAACGAAATTCAAACACATCCAGAACCTCTTCCTTTTCATATATGAGGCCACAGTCCACCCTGTTATCGCAATGGCTTGTAAGTTTGTCAAGCATCTGGTTTTGTCGTTCGAATTCCACAACTAACCGCTTGATTTCTCCAGTTCAAATCAATTAAAGCAGTCAGTAAATCCCCTGTACTCAGACAGCCCTGAAAACATACATGGATCGTACATAATATACGAAGACTAATATTAGTATTATTTATAATTGGACACACTCGGGATAGATTTGATAACATCGACTGCTCCTGAAAAATCCTTCTAAACAGGTTCCTATGTCATGCACATTTGGTATTGGTGCTAACTGCATACGAAAGGGGCATTTGGATTATTGACGTGGAAATAGTTTTACAAACGACGGCTGAATATTGAATGTCGGATCAGACGTCTGCTCTTAACGAGGACGGATACGATAATATCAGAGTCGCGGTATCTGGGAAATTGAAAACAGTTGGCCTCTTTTCTATTGCAAACACTAGTCTCTTCTGAATGCACAAAAAACCCCGGAAGATAAGGCTAGTTCTGTCAGTTCAGCTAACATGAACCAAACTCGTCAACTGGGCGAGAATCCGAGAGAATACTTGATACTGTGCAAGTCCCCAATTGGGTCTATCGCTGATATATGCGAAAATGTTTCATAAACGACGATTGGCTATTGAATGTTGGCTATTAGGCTACTATTTCGATAGAATCGTTAAACGAGATTAGAACAAATTGACAAGAAAGCCACAACAATCAGTTGACCAGGTTTACTCGTTTCCATTAATCGGTGTCCGGGTTTCCGCGACTATCCGCATAGAGTGTAAATGTCAATAATGATATATGGTTGACATTTTGTCACATCGGATGTATGCTTCCTGAAGTCTCGCGCAGGATGTTTAAGGTGAGTGATGGGCACCACAATAAATTACAACACTCTAAAAGCACAGAGTCCTAAACAAACGCCTGCCTCAGGACCTACGAAAGAGCATTTACAACACACAAGCAATCAACTTATCAATGCTATTCTGTTTCCAGCGGTTCCAAATAATTCACAAAACTCAAAAATATTGAGAGATTAAAACGACATGTACAACTAATTTTCAGGGAGCCAAGACTGACATTTGGGCCGTTTTTGGAAGCAAGTCATGGTTATTTATATAACCAGAAATTCAGCAAAGAAAAGTAACCTCATTTCATATGTTATAGTTGTAGAATCATGATTCAACCAAAGTCGACAAGCGCATACATCATAATATCGACATGTTTATATTGGAGCCAATCTAACATCCACAAACGCATAATTGCAAATCATATATCGGCTTATCTTTTTGAACATTGAATATTCATTGAGTCTTGTGTGTAGAGTCGATGGTTTCCTGAGACGTACATATATGCCTTTACCAACAGGATCTCGTATGGCGACGTGAGGCTTAGATATGGGGAAATGATATGAGAGCAAGGAATCACAAACAGGAGATGCATGAAAGTAATGTCACGGAGCTGACTATCAATAGTATGGTATATGACCATATGCTGCACGAACTGCTTGTATACGTTCATCCGTGTTGGCGCAATCATTTAATCTAGGATAAACCCGGATCCGATCTCGGTCAGAGCGTAAATTGTTGAAGCTTCTACCCAGAAAAACGCATATGCTCCCAGGAAATTACTCGGTCGATTGACGCGGTCTTCGGGTGGTAACATCAACAATCCATTTGCCTGTTACACTGAGTCTGGAAACAGAGAGATTCCCAGTATAAAATCGATGACTGGTTGAGTTATTCAGGTTAAACTGGAAGCCCAAGATTCCGGACCAATGTCAGAACGTATCCAGGCAATTTACTGCGACAAGGACTTATCAGATCGTAACCCCGATGGTGGACATCAGTCCACCTATATTGAAGTAATCCAATAATAGACCTTTTTGTTGTTCATCAAATCGAATAATAGAACCCGTCAATGTGGCATTTATATATTATTAATGCAGGTTAGCAGTGTGAGTCCAGATTTAGACATCGAGTCCTGTACACATTACAGTTAAACGCAAAATATAAAGGTGGTAGAAAATGAAACCGGGGTACTGAGAAGAAGTTATGTGACGCCAATATTCTGACCATATATCAGAAAACACCACAAGAACAAACGATGTTCCCTCTGATGATTTTTATCTCAGCCACGCTTTCGCATCTGCACAAGTTCAGATAATCTCTAAATCCTCGCAGAGGGGTTACCTGAACCTTTTTGGCGATTCGGATGAGTTCTCAAGTCGTTGCGTTTATTACACAATCTCGTACATTTCATTGTTTTGAATTAGAGCTTCGGTATCGGAAGCCTGCGGTTTTCGCTTCGACACCCGATGTCGATTTCAGCCTAACTTCAAAGGTAGTCTGCCCGGCGATGAAATTCAAACCAGTCAAAACTCAAACCTCGCTGCTTTAGCGCGCTTACTGATTGGTTCGGTTCAGCGGAAACCCCTCGAGCTATTTATATTCAGAACCGCTATCGGTAACTAACCAAGCCAGTGTATCGATCGTAACCTGTCGATTGACACACTCGTTCGCGAGGATGCGCTTTTGCTGCAGTTGTTGATGTGGACATCGTGGATGACATGACCACACAGTCCCTAGCTTTGGCTTGACCGGAGCAATGATGTAATCGCTCTATCAGGTCATTTGATTACATGAATTATGTGACTGTTACACAGACGAAACGGCTCAAACGGAGAAAATGTTAATATAAGTTCTTCCGCAGAAAACAAGTGTGTCAGGCCCGACGCCGACCAAGCGCTCCACAGACATCAGCCCTGATATCCACTAGACAACTTTCTTCCATAGCGAATCTTCGCGTTAATAAATGTAGCTAGATACTTGCGACAGGACAGTTTTTAATGATTCCGTCAAGACCTCAACATGTTTAATCTTTAGATCATAATCACTGTCAGACCTTCTTCACCTACAAATGCCTGATATATGCATGTGTCGGATATAAAAATAAAACAAGAGATAATTGGATATTGGCAATTGTTTACAATGCATGGAATTATCAGCGATATCGTTGGTTACCATCCAGAGAGAACGAGTCCGGCAACGGTGATATCAGACCGGAAACGCACTCGGCACAGGCTCGTAGTATATGTAGGCAATATTGATCCCGCCCATCACTGGTAGGAATTCATATTGGCATCCATGTTTAAACTTCTTGCAGGCACAGTATCACGCTCTAACCCCGAACAGCACATGTCAGCAGTATGACTTCCGTTGCCATGGGCATCTGCTTGAGATGAAACACCAGGAGGAACACCTCAAATTAAACGATATCTTTCGGAGGTAGACTCAAGGGACTATTCAATTCAATTAGGTATATTTTTATCCTCTGAATACAACGAGGACTATGTGCGCGGAAATACATCCTATAGTGTGTGGTGTGTCTCACGTGCGGCGGATCACGGTTTACACCTGAGAGGTGTGTAAAATCCCTGCAATATTAATGCGCGAGATATTATGACTTCACTGGAATAGGCCGAGCAGTCGCGAATGGCCTGGAACGGACAAATACCGGGCTAGTAGTATATAAAGGACCGATTCCTTAGGATTTTCAGGGTACCCGAAAAAGAGCGCCAATCGGGAACCCTGCAAATGAGGTAGAATTTACTTTTATGACATGCAGGAGTGTGAACATGATAGGACATGTACTGAAGTGTGACGTCATGTATGACGTCACTTCCGGTCTGCGTGAATCGGGCGTGTGTATTGCCCCGCGGTGATGTAGTCTGGCGGTGATGCGGTCTGCCTCCGCGGAGAAAAAGTAGTCCCTAGACGGACATTACCGAAAAGGCACGGACTTTACCGAAAACACACGGACTTTACCGAAAAGACACGGACTTTACCGAAAACACACGGACTTTACCGAAAAGACACGAATGTCAGAAAAAAACGTATAAAAGTGGAAATGTTCAGGGCATTGCTGCATTCATCGGCCTATCTGCGGTTGCAGAGCCATGACGGAGCCCCATGCGTTTCGGATTTTACAGCATGCCACCGTGGTTAATTCATTCACGGGTTACCGAGCGGTGGTTCGCTCCATGTTTGCAGATGGCGACGACAACGAGGGGCGACGCCAGATCCTGAAAGAGTTCACAGAAGCGGTCCTCGACAGAGTGCACTCGATGGAGAGGTGTGCCATCACTCACCACTACTAGACTATGACAGCCATCCTTGATGCCCGTGCTATGCACCACGAGCGCTCATGCCGGAACCAGCGACGGCTGGTTGGCCTAGTCATGGTCTGTGCCCTATTGACCCTGGCGCTGCGGCATTGACAGTGGGACCTCACCATAAATACGAGGGTCAGACACCGTGTGCGTCATTCACCCTTCGTCATTGGGTCAACCATGTCACCGAGGGACCTGACTATAAATACGAGAGACAGTCTGCGTGTGTGTCATTCATCCTTCGTCATTGGGTCAACCATGTCACCAGTCCTACGAGCCATCCTGCCCCTTACAGAAAATTGCCCAAATAAAAAAATGGAAAAATCGGCCCGAAAAGATCGTTCACAAAATGACTTATTTTTGGAAAATTATGTCATAATGATCGCCATCTTGTGTTTTGTGACATTTTCTGGTAGCGCTTGAACCAGTGATACAGCGTGGCAAGTTTCAGCTTCTCAGCCTTAATCATAATAAAAACAACGAAGCTGTTGGGAGGCTAACTATTCTTGAATAACAATATTGCCCCTCAGATGCCCTTTTGGGGGTCAGATGGCATGACAGAGCCCAGAGCAACGGGCACCCCTTCTGATATTGTTCTATATTTCTCAAGTGATGGGTGTGCCAAGTTTGGTGCTTTGGTCCAGCGTGTCACGATCTTCCCAAAATATGACCCTAAGCCACCTCACTAGTATTGGTGCTAATTGCATACGAAAGGGGCATTTGGATTATTGACGCGGAAATAGTTTTACAAACGACGGTTGAATATTAAATGTCGGATCAGACGTCTGCTCTTAACGAGGACGGATACGATAATATCAGAGTCGCGGAATCTGGGAAATTGAAAACAGTTGGCCGCTTTTCTATTGCAAACACTAGTCTCTTCTGAATGCACAAAAACCCCCGGAAGATAAGGCTAGTTCTGTCAGTTCAGCTAACTGAACCAAACTCGTCAACTGGGCGAGAATCCAAGAGAATACTTGATACTGTGCAAGTCCCCAATTGGGTCTATCGCTGATATATGCGAAAATGTTTCATAAACGACGATTGGCTATTGAATGTTGGCTATTAGGCTACTATTTCGATAGAATCGTTAAACGAGATTAGAACAAATTGACAAGAAAGCCACAACAATCAGTTGACCAGGTTTACTCGTTTCCATTAATCGGTGTCCGGGTTTCCGCGACTATCCGCATAGAGTGTAAATGTCAATAATGATATATGGTTGACATTTTGTCACATCGGATGTATGCTTCCTGAAGTCTCGCGCAGGATGTTTAAGGTGAGTGATGGGCACCACAATAAATTACAACACTCTAAAAGCACAGAGTCCTAAACACACGCCTGCCTCAGGACCTACGAAAGAGCATTTACAACACACAAGCAATCAACTTATCAATGCTATTCTGTTTCCAGCGGTTCCAAATAATTCACAAAACTCAAAAATATTGAGAGATTAAAACGACATGTACAACTAATTTTCAGGGAGCCGAGACTGACATTTGGACCGTTTTCGGAAGCAAGTCATGGTTATTTATATAACCAGGAATTCAGCAAAGAAAAGTAACCTCATTTCATATGTTATAGTTGTAGAATCATGATTCAGCCAAAGTCGACAAGCGCATACATCATAATATCGAGATGTTTATATTGGAGCCAATCTAACATCCACAAACGCATAATTGCAAACCGTATATCGGCTTATCTTTTTGAACATTGAATATTCATTAAGTCTTGTGTGTAGAGTCGATGGTTTCCTGAGACGTATACATATGCCTTTACCAACAGGATCTCGTATGGCGACGTGAGGCTTAGATATGGGAAAATGATATGAGAGCAAGGAATCACAAACAGGAGATGCATGAAAGTAATGTCACGGAGCTGACTATCAATAGTATGGTATATGACCATATGCTGCACGAACTGCTTGTATACGTTCATCCGTGTTGGCGCAATCATTTAATCTAGGATAAACCCGGATCCGATCTCGGTCAGAGCGTAAATTGTTGAAGCTTCTACCCAGAAAAACGCATATGCTCCCAGGAAATTACTCGGTCGATTGACGCGGTCTTCGGGAGTAACATCAACAATCCATTTGCCTGTTACACTGAGTCTGGATACAGAGAGATTCCCAGTATAAAATCGATGACTGGTTGAGTTATTCAGGTTAAACGGGAAGCCCAAGATTCCGGACCAATGTCAGAACGTATCCAGGCAATTTACTGCGACAAGGAGTTATCAGATCGTAACCCCGATGGTGGACATCAGTCCACCTATATTGAAGTAATCCAATAATAGACCTTTTTGTTGTTCATCAAATCGAATAATAGAACCGGCAATGTAGCATTTATATATTATTAATGCAGGTTAGCAGTGTGAGTCCAGATTTAGACATCGAGTCTTGTACACATTACAGTTAAACGCAAAATATAAAGGTGGTAGAAAATGATACCGGGGCACTGAGAAGAAGTTATGTGACGCCAATATTCTGACCGTATATCAGAAAACACCACAAGAACAAACGATGTTCCCTCTGATGATTTTTATCTCAGCCACGCTTTCGCATCTGCACAAGTTCAGATAATCTCTAAATCCTCGCAGAGGGTTTACAGGAACCTTTTTGGCGATTCCGATGAGTTCTCGAGTCGTTGCGTTTATTACACAATCTCGTACATTTCATTGTTTTGAATTAGCGCTTCGGTATCGGAAGCCTGCGGTTTTCGCTTCGACACCCGATGTCGATTTCAGCCTAACTTCAACGGCAGTCTGCCCGGCGATGAAATTCAAACCAGTCAAAACTCAAACCTCGCTGCGGATTGGCCCGATGAGCTGCTTTAGCGCGCTTACTGATTGGTTCGGTTCAGCGGAAACCCCTCGAGCTATTTATATTCAGAACCGCTATCGGTAACTAACCAAGCCAGTGTATCGATCGTAACCTGTCGATTGACACATTCGTTCGCGAGGATGCGCTTTTGCTGCAGTTGTTGATGTGGACATCGTGGATGACATGACCACACAGTCCCTAGCTTTGGCTTGACTGGAGCAATGATGTAATCGCTCTATCAGGTCATTTGATTAAATGAATTATGTGACTGTTACACAGACGAAACGGCTCAAACGGAGAAAATGTTAATATAAGTTCTTCCGCAGAAAACAAGTGTGTCAGGCCCGACGCCGACCAAGCGCTCCACAGACATCAGCCCTGATATCCACCAGACAACTTTCTTCCATAGCGAATCTTCGCGTTAATAAATGTAGCTAGATACTTGCGACAGGACAGTTTTTAATGATTCCGTCAAGACCTCAACATGTTTAATCTTTAGATCATAATCATTGTCAGACCTTCTTTCTAAGGCCTTCTTCACCTACAAATGCCTGATATATGCATGTGTCGGATATAAAAATAAAACAAGAGATAATTGGATATTGGCAATTGTTTACAATGCATGGAATTATCAGCGATATCGTTGGTTACCATCCAGAGAGAACGAGTCCGGCAACGGTGATATCAGACCGGAAACGCACTCGGCACAGGCTCGTAGTATATGTAGGCAATATTGATCCCGCCCATCACTGGTAGGAATTCATATTGGCATCCATGTTTAAACTTCTTGCAGGCACAGTATCACGCCCTAACCCCGAACAGCACATGTCAGCAGTATGACTTCCGTTGCCATGGGCATCTGCTTGAGATGAAACACCAGGAGGAACACCTCAAATTAAACGATATCTTTCGGAGGTAGACTCAAGGGAATATTCAATTCAATTAGGTATATTTGTTATCCTCTGAATACAACGAGGACTATGTGCGCGGAAATACAACCTATAGTGTGTGGTGTGCCTCACGTGCGGCGGATCACGGTTTACACCTGAGAGGTGTGTAAAATCCCTGCACCATTAATGCGCGGGGTACTATGACTTCACTGGAATAGGCCGAGCAGTCGCGAATGACCTGGAACGGACAAATACCGGGCTGATATCATCATTGCCAGATAGGACGTGATTAGAAGTATTTTGTTCGTCTGCGTACGTCTATTTGAGCTACGTCTATTTGTGCTATGTATCCTGTGGAAGTTCATCGAAATGTGTCTTTACCTCATTCGCGACCGCTCCACCGATTGCGTCGAAATCATCTGACTTCGTGCATTAATGGTGTAGGGATTTTACAGCTCTCAACTGTAAACTGTGATCCGCCGGACATGTTGCACAGCATATACTATATGATATTTATCCGCTCACATAGTCCTCGTTGTATTTCTTCATTATCAGAATATAAAATACATATTTAAATGAATGGAAGATTCCATTGATTCTGTTCCCGAAAGACGTCTAATTTGAGGTGTTTCCGTTGGTTATTCATCTCAAACCGATCTCCATGGCAACGGAAGTCGTAAAGCTGACATGCGATGGTCCGAATTTTGGCATGATAATGGCTTGAAGGAAGATTCAACATGGATGCCAATATGGGTTTCTGACAGGAACGGGACGAGTCACTATATTCTACATCATAGAAAAGTGGAAAGGCACATGAGAAAGTATCTGTAAAACAAGAGACCATACAGCAAAGGGGACTTGTAATCGTGTAAAGATCAAAGGCCCAAAGGTACCAATCGCCCAGAGGATCGAGAGAAAATTACTGTATGATCTCCATTTGCGTACACTTCGCCATCCATAAGATGGCTTGCGATTCGTGTGTCTCCATTATCGCAGAGCGATATCCGATACTTTATTGTATTCTGCTCGGCCTTCATCCTGCGGATAACAGACTCGAGAAATCTGATAAATTACAGGCTTTCATACCACTTCTGAAACAGATATTGCCTGGGCTTACAAAAGATATAGGTATGAACAACAGTCGCATCATCCAAGAGGTGTTGTAGGTCTGTAATTTTGAACAAGTAGTACCGAACATAACCCGAAAATGGCGTGTTACGTTGGGGTTACGTCGGTAGACTTTAGCTGATTGGCTGACGAGGTCACGTGGTATTAATTTCGGGGAAATTCCCTATTACAGTTGCCGAAAATAGGTTGAAAATGGATACACTCGTGCCCAGATCAGTCTTACCACGAAAAGATGACCTAGATGGTTACAGGTTGCATGGTCTCTGGTAAAACTAACTGGAAAATACACAGATTAACCAACAAATGGAAATACACTATATAACTTGTAGAGTTTGACGATCGATAACCACAGCGTTCGACTGATCAATTGCTGTACAAAAGTCTCAAAGTTGTGCTAAATAGGCCTACAAATCACACAGAGACGGGCTTATCATGAAAATAAACGTGGGATGGAATGTGGTTCCCATGTAATATTTACAAAAAATGACTACGATTATCTGATTGCAATGGAATGCAATGGGAATTCCGTACATACATGTACGATAATAATAGCGTTGTCATGAGTTTGTTTGTACGATAAGAGTTGTGAGCTGCCCTCGACGCCCCGCGTGTCGGGCCGACAATTCATATAGCCCACCAAACGCGTGACTTCTCTATATTGTCAGTTACCCTCATACAGATATGACTGACCTGTTGTTACAATCTTGGTAAGTTATGATCATATGTTAGAAAATCTCACAAAGTATTTACAGAAACCTTCAGGTTTCTGACAATCATGTCATCCTGTCCTGGATTGTTTTTTAACTAAACATCAAATTGGTTATCCCATTCATTGAAATAGCTCGCATGAAGTTAGTATAGGCGTATTATGGGATGCTATACCGTGATGAAATCAGCTGACTTTCCTCAGCTTGCAGTTTTCAATGACGTTGACAAAATACAGAGTGTATACCTATCTTGAGACTAAATGAGTCTAAATAATATTTTAGACTTAATGATATGACTATCCTTCGCTATATGTGAGCAACAATCGTTATAAATTTGTTGCCCGAGGGAAGCCATTAGCTCTGCATATCAGTGCTGTACATGAAGAGACCTCGAAGTGGAATGGATTTTAATCCGGGGTGATTGTAAGTCTTGTCTGACAAGAATGCAAAACCCGACAATGGTTTTGGGATCTTCCGTTTGGGGCTTACATGCTTGGTTTAACCATATTACATGAATTCACCAAATGCAACGAATCCGAGGTGAATATCCCTGTAGTGTATGTGGTCAGGTGTCGGCTAAAGGGTCAAATGGATTTGGTGGGCTGGTGAGCCGTGACGGTCGATCACCCTACGTGTTATAAATACTCGTGAGGCGCTGATGATGAGTGGTAATTTCGAACTAATCGGCCGTACACCGATGTACGAGCGTGTTAAAGAAGTGACAGAATCGATGTCTTCAGTAAAAACAACTACTCATTCTCGTTTTTCCCCGCACAGTCTCACGCAAAGTCTCGCCCGCGGCATCAGATATATCTTCATCCATTATCGATCTTATGGTCTACTGCTAATGAAGATAGAAGCTGTCTCGTGAATCTCTCACATGTGAATAACTGTGAAAAAATGGGAAACAGAAGGATCAACACCCTACCGTTTAATATCGAATACATACCACTTTGGTCGGGGGGTTTTGTTTTGACGTCCAAAAATTGTGTTGATATGGAGACAAAGGTATTTGGAAATAGCAGAAAAGAATCAATTCTTTCGGATACTGGAAGTTCAAAATATCAACCCTGAAATACGTCTTCATGTGGACTAACTGGTCATTCCAGTCAATGCGTCCATCTTTGAAATACTGAACATCACGTGACTCACTATTCATCCTCGGGCTGTTTTTGGAGAAGAATGCAATCAGAATATCGACCCGTGGGGTCATGTGTCATTTTGCCCACCACCAAGAGATGTTATTTCCTAATTCAATGATATATACTGACTGACGCACGTCAGTCAACCAATTTTTCCATGGACGATTAACTTAACCGCATTTGTATGCGTACGGGAAGCCACTGGAAAGACTGGAAAAAGTTAAGGCGGTTATCGCAAAGTTTATGGTCTGAAATATTCATCGCTGACCAATCAAATTTGCGGATTCAATAAGATGTTTTTTTTTAGAATGTGGCTTCTCTCTCCATTTTCTAATATTCCTCAAAATGAAGTGGCGTTTCCTCAAAACTCCTCATTGTTCAATTGTCAGAGTTTGTAACGTCAGATACCTTTCCGGAGCAATGTTGAAGGTATTGCAAAGTGAGCATATCCGGTTTCTGCTCTCGCGGGGTGACGTCGTGACTTGCATGTACAACGTATAGGCAAACGTACAATTCCAGCCACATGAACGCACGAGCGTCAAGGGCTATGTGAATTTATTGGTGCTGCAAGCTGATCTTTCACTGAGGTGTGTAGTACACAGAACCTGATAAACTCATAGTCATCCTGCGAATATACTCACACAAACTAGAATTTTGATTAGTAAGTCCCGTGTGGTTTCTTCCTAAGCTATAATTTTAGCCACAACAGATGCGGGAGTCAACGGGTTCGCCGAAACCCACCCCAAGTGTCTGTAGAAAAAAGAAGTAAATTCTCGGTAGAAGAACGTCGTGAAATCTTCATGCTGTGCTCAGTGCTCCGAGGTTTATCGATCTCCAATAGAGATATCGGATCAATCAAATATGTTTCAGTCTTACCAGACCTGGCTTCCGTTTTAGTTCAGTTCTTTTACCGGATTAATGTCAACCTGTAAGCCGATTCTGTCCATAAATCTTTTACATGCACGTTGTTCCAAGAAGCGAACATTGGCACAGCGTTGGGACGCCGATATAAATGCTGTGAAGCGAGTTTAAGGGCACAAGGACTCAATAGACCATTCACTTTGCTGACATACCTGTCCACTATCATATTACTCATGTCGAAAACGACGACCGATATGGTCGGTTACACACAAACAAGTTTACCTTGACAAGTGAGACCAAATTTTGGAAGTCTGTAGTGGCCATTAGCTTTCTTACAAGCGTATTATAGACGATGGCCGTACCAGAGCAGGATATAGCGAATGGCCATACCGGTCTTCCACAAATTTGGTCCCACGTGTCCAGGAAAACTTGGTCATTATCACATGCCAAACACCGAACAACAGCGGGAGAGTATTCAGCAAGACGAAAATTATAGACATCTGTTTTGAACTTAACTTAGCGTCTAAGAGATTTAACATTATTGTAGCGAAATCCGGCAAGGCCAATCCACAATTGGTCCAGCGTCCAACTCGCCACCACCGTGAGGGTGGAAAGAGATCTGTAAGGCCTGAAATTAATTGGTTGGTGAGATAAATCAGGAACCGACAGAACGTCGCATTTCAACTAGTTGATCAAGACTTTCACGAAGCCTTGTATCCATGGTGGTTCATCGGTAAATCACTGCGATAATCGAGTCCATAGTTATGTTCACTGGACCGGTTTGAACCCTTCAGGGGATAAGCCGCACAGTAGTAGTAGGGAGAGGGGACGAAGGGCCTTATTTTGCCGGGGGAGGTAACTCTTGCATCCACCAGGGGGTGCTGTTTCCAGGTTAAAGGTAACCTGTAACCTTTGTATTTTTCCGCGGTCTGGCGGTGATGCGGTTGCGGAAAAAAGCTTCCGCGGAGAAAAAGTAGTCCCCAGACTTCAAATACGCTGCACGGTCCGATTGGGTCGACTGAGGTATCAAAGTGAAGCATTCGTGAAGGGGCATCCAGTCATGGGTGGGTGTATGTAAAATTAGGATTTTTTTCCGAAACTATAAAAAGCGGAACACGGACTTTACCCCTAAACTAGGGGAAAACCCCTATCAACTCTAGCCAAAAGGGCTAATATCGGTCCCCGGGCTTATCGGGGCCTGCCTATCAAGTCAATGGGGTGGGTGCATGTAAAATTAGGATTTTTTTCCGAAACTATAAAAAGCAGAACACGGACTTTACCCCTACAATAGGGGTCTGTATTATACAATATAAGGGAAAATGCCTGTATGGGGTATGGGGATGGTCAAATTTTTTCGTGGGCTTTACTATGGCTTGTGGGGTCTCGTTTTTCTCGTCTCGCCAAGAAAATGACAATGGGAAGGGTCCTGGAGCGAATCGGTGAAATTTTTGGGAAAAGTCACCGAGGTCTGTATATAGGCCCATAGGCTGGCCATGGGGGGGTATAGGTCCAACCTGGGAAATTCACACACGTTCATTGTGATATGGGTTGCTTGGATTTGTTTTTCACGTCTCGTCATTTAGAACACGATGGGAAGGGTCCTGGAGCGAAACGGTGAAATTTTTGGAAAAAGTCACCGAGGCCTGGGTAGGCCCATAGGCCTATACTGCATGGCTATGGGTGTATAGGTCCATACGGGTGGACGTTTTGGGATCTAGGTGGGCCACTAATGGTCCGATGGGGTCGAGTGAGGTATCACCGTGAAGCCTATGTGAGGGGGCAACCGATGGGATGGATGTGGGGTAGGAATATCGTCATTCTGCGCATGCGCAATAGACAAAGTGTATGGAAATAGACGTTTTGGGATCTAGGGAAGCCACTAGTGGGCCGATTGGATCGAGTGAGGTATCAATGTGAAGCCTATGTGAGGGGGCATCTGATGGGGTGAGTGCGGGGTTGAAATATCGTTACTCTGCGCATGCGCAGTGGACAAAGGGTATGGAAATAGACGTTTTGGGATCTAGGTGGGCCACTAGTGGGCCGATGGGATCGAGTGAGGTATCCATGTGAAGCCTATGTGAGGGGGCTAGACTAGGGTGTCGTTTCCATTCTGCCGCGCAGGTCACGTGGGTTGTGACGTCACTTCCGGGTTTCACCTCCAAACCCAGAAGAGTTCCAATGTTCTCTTAGACGTCCGGATGTTCAACCTCCGGGGTTTTTCCCGGCCCGGCCCGGCCCGCCCCGGCCGCAGCGCGCGCGCGCGTCATCACCGGCAGTGCGCGGGTGAATGTCGGGTCAAAAGGTCAAAGGTCACATCCAGGTCAAAAGGTCCAATGTCTCCCTTTCGGCAAGGTTCGGAGACAATGTTGCGGCATCGATATACAGAGCTTGAACCCAAAAAAGGGGATTGTAAATTAAGCTGGGAAGGATGGGCAGTTCCATTGGACCAATCAGCTGTCGAGAAAAAGAACCAAGGAGCGATCGATAAAAGAACCAATGGACGGGTACTAGAATTTTGCTCACGTCTGCGCCTACATCCGGGTACTGGGATGCTTTCGCCTACGTCCGCGCCTACATCCGGGTTCTTGTACACCCGGGTAATGTTTTCTGGACATGGATGGGTTACCTTTGGCTCCATTCTAGGCCACTGATTGGCTAATACGGTGTTCAAAGCCAGTTTCATGCATTATGCTCATATAGAAAACACACAAGACAGGGTTTTTGGTGAGATCTCATTTTGTTTTTTATTCAGTAACAACAACAACGTGAGAACAACCACGTGAAAACTGAAGCCCAGAACAGGGGGCTTGTACATTGAAAGAACTTAAGCCCAGAACGGGGCTTGTACATTGAAATGATGGGCGGCCCAGTCATATACGAGTACATCGCGGTCCTCGGCCTTGGGGTGCTCGTCAAACATCTGTACGATGGTAGATAAGGTCCTTCCCCGGCATCGATGGTACAGGTAAAACAAGCAATATTGTCCGCACACGCTACTGGTCAGGCTTTGCAACGTTTGACTGTTCCAACACCACGTCTCTGTACCTTGATCCATGAAGTCTGTTAAATCGGGATGGAGGGGTGGCAGGCCGTACTGGTCAAAGTATTCGCCCTGCGCTTCTGTCAAGTACACGGCCACCCAGTGTTCACCGGGCCGATCCATCGGGTCCGTGTTGAGAACGTATGCAGCAGGATACACACGGTCTAATGGGAACACATCTCGGGCGAACACCCCTTGAAAGACTATACGTGTCCCTGGGTCATTCTCCAGCACGGTGGTTATCTGGTCTGTATCCATGTTAGGTGGAAAAGTCACACAGGACGTTGCGCGCCTTGTCCACTTAAATGATGTTGTCAAACTCGGCGTAGCAGATCACATTGACGGTGGTCCCCAGGGCTCGTGCAAAGTGGATTTCCAACCGTAAATTGCCTTGCTTGGCCAGGGCCAGCTGATGGTCGTTCTCTAAGGTGGCGGTCAGATCGAAACAGAACAACGTGTATCCGTTCCCGTAGTCCTCCCGACTGATGAAATTCCCTTCGTCCTGGTTGATTTGACCGGTGGCTGTAAACAGGCTCTGATAGGCTCGAATGAAATTCCTGCGCCCAAAGTTCGGTGTTAAGGCCGTGGCTGGGACCTGTTGTCCATCCACATGCAGGGCCACAAAATTGATGCTGAAATGTTTAAAGTCAAACGGATTCTCTGGGTAGGCTCCGCTGAAACTGGTATTTTCCACACAGGCCAGGATCAATCGCTTGCGTAGTTCCCCCAGGAACAGGTTTTCTTTGTTGGCGCCCATATTTCCAGCAGGCACAGAGAACACTTTGGTTTGTACACGTCGGATAGGGTACTGGGCTGGTTCTGTTTCCAAGGCTTTCATGTGTCCCAATTGAACGGCTGGATTCGGTTTCACTTTTCGGACATACAGGACTGCGTCTTGGATAACAATCTTATAGTCAGCTGCATGCCCATCTAGGTCGGAGGCGCCCGTATCAGTCGGATTTTGATGGGGATCTTGTTCAAGAGGTACCGGTCTTGCATGAACATGTCTGCGTGTAGTCGACCCATGAGATCCACCGAGGCACCGTTCGCAGTGAAAGCCTTCCGTTTGTTATATCCCACATTGTCCACCGTGTCCATGTGCTCGGGTGTGTCCTGGTAGAATAAAGCAGCTGTCAGCTGAGATTTTTTAGCCTCTCGGCCATACGACAGCAGTGTCTCGATGTAGGCTCGATAGGGGTACGTGTTGGTCGAGTCACTGATGAGTTTGTCGCTGAGAAATATCCACCTGTTGAAACATCGAGTGCAGCCAGAGATTCGTCGGGCCCACCGTTGCAGCTTGGATGATTCTGGAGCCATCCCCATTGACCACCTTGGCTTTCACATACAAGTATGTATGGGCTAAATCCACTTAGGCCGTATCCGCATTACTGATGGTGAACTCGATGGGCCCTGTTTCGTTGATGCTGGAGAGCGGGAGATGCTCCACCCATAATCCTTGCTCGGCACTGGTTTGTGTGGGCGGCACGGTCCACAAATCAAATTCACTGTTGGTGGAGGGACAGGACTCTGCGTGGATCAAGGACATGGTTAGGAAAAGATATCCTGGGTCTTCGATGTGCATCGTCGCTGGGTCGGTCGTCGACTGGTGCGTGGTCTCGGTGGTGCAGGTCTTTTATTCCCTACGGTGCGTTGTGCTTTGGCGACCAAGACGCCTCCCGCTTCTTTGGCCCGCCGTTTCAAGGCTTCTTTGGGTGCCGTACCCCCAAGACATCACCGGCCACTTGCAGTCCACTGCGTACCGCTTGTTTGCCCATTGCTTTCACCACACGCGTCACCAAGGGCAGGAACGTTTGACGATGCTGCCGAGTATGTTCCCCAGTCCATGTCCTCGTTGCATGCGTGCACCGCTAAAGACCGGAAAGCCACCCCGGCCTGTTGGGCATAATAGTCCATATAGCTGCGTTCATCGCACTCGTAAGGTACTTTCACTATGCAAAGTGGGGAGCACGTGCTTGTCGAAAATGAAGTGTCAGCACCATTTTTCCTCGTTCGAATGCCACCGGTCGTCCCGTGTCATCTCTTATATCCACCGTGATAGTGTTGATGTCGGTTTGTCGTATGGGCAGGTAGAGCATGTGGGTGAAACTGTGGGTGACTTGATCTCCACACGTCTTTTTAATGGGGACCACCCGTAACAGAGGTGTGTTGATATCGCCCACGATGTGGTTGTCGACTACGTCTGAGTAGACGTAGAGTCCGTACATACCCGACTTCATATCCATCGGGATCTGGCCATGGTCCTCGGATGGACCCGTGTAGGTCGCGTGAGCGGGACCCAGCATTTGCTGTAGGATAGGACTCAGTACGACACTCACGTTGGCGGTGAGAAGGATCTGTGCCTTGTCGTTGTGTGCGTTGTAATCGAAGTCCACGTGATTCTTGAAGGGAAAGGATTTGATGGGTTTTGATGTATTCGTGACCTCCCGTAGAGCCTTATAATGCAACAGTCTTGTCAGCCCGCCCAGGAACTCCTTGGGGGTATCGTATTGGCCTTCGGGGAGGGTGAGTCGGATGTTTTTGCCTTCGTAGGTCACCTCGTACCACACTTCATTGGCTCGCACGTTGCACCACGAGTAAGGGTACTGGATATCCACGAGGCCACATTCCCATCGTCCAGGTAAATGCAACGGTTGCGGTAACTGGGTGACGTACTTGGCCACGGTGTTGTCAGGAAACACATCCAGCGAACTGTTACTGGGTAGGGTGATGTAAAACATGGCGACTGAGCTGTCCTGCTGCTGCTGTTGGATTTAATAGGTGTTCCAGGCCTTGGGCGGTTGTGTCCGGCGTCGTGTTCGTCGCGGTGACTTGCTACGTGTCACGACTCTGGAGATGTGGGGTGTCCTGATCGAGGGTGGCTTTTTAAAGGCCTGAAAAGAAGGTTCCCGTTGTGGTGGTGTTTTGGGGGGTGACTCCGGTTCCCACTCGGCTTCCCAAGGTTGTGGAATCTGTCGTGGTGCACGACTCGGTGAGTCACGCTGCATAAAGGCCCAGCGGTGGGGGTTCCCCCACCAATTCCTGTGGTACATGCATGTCTTTCAAGCCTTGAGCGAAGACCTCCCATCCTCGAGGATTCGTGTGCGACCTGCGTTGACGCATCAGGTCATTCACTAAATCCGTCATGTGGGTACCGGGGACCACCTGATTCTGTACCAGTAGTTCACCTTTATCATTCAAGTCATGTTAGGATTCTGTTTCATCCGTTGTAATACCAGGCCAGCTTGTTTCTTGAACGATGCAGGTACACTCTTCAGGACTTCGTCTTCAACCCACTGTGGGGCCGTGGGTGGTACCCCTGGTAATGGCGGCTGTTGGAGCGGTGTTAAGGTTGGTGGTGGTGGTTGGTAGTGGTGGTGGTGCTGTTGCTGGGGTAGACAGGGTTTGTATTGGTCCATGAACGTCATGTACCGTTGAAGCGTCTCATTGTACCGTTGTGCTTTCTCACTGTCGCTTAACCCCGGTCTCTGTAAGATCTGTTGCATCTCCATCGAGGCTGTTTATGTCTTCACCGTAGGTGGGACAGGGTAGGGTGATTGGAGGTTTTGCAGGAACCATGAACGAGCAGACCATTTTTTTCGTGTGGTTCATTTGTCGGCCAGAAGGAGTCCGCAATACTGGACCCAACACGGAAGCGGCCAACGGTGCTAAGATGGCCCCAAGAAAGCCGCCTTTCTGTAACACCTTTTTCTTTTGTGTTTGAGGACCCGCTTGTGGACTAGGGTTCGGAGACCTGTCTTATGCTTGGCCAACTTGGTCTTCTGAGCCGGAGTCAGTGGTACGTTGCCTTTTAACAGGTTGTACCCGATCTCGCACAGACAGCGTACAAAGTCAGGGTCCGCACCGCGTACAATGGTTCGGACCAACTCGGGTGGGGCCGTCTTCAATACACGGAGCGTCGGGGCGTGCTTCCGTACTCGCGCAGACATCATGTACAACTAATGCCAGAACCCACAACTCTGCCCTTTTATCCACCTCAGAGAACAGAGACAAAGTCAACCCTGCTGTGGTATTCCATTCTTTACATTATTCCCCATCATCAAACACACAGACCCCAGCTGGGGGCGCCACTGTGGGTGTGTTCTTTGCATGTACACGTGGTGGGTCTCTCCGGGAAAGATGCCGGTCCGTAGGGGTGGCTTGCTTGAGGTCGAAGAGCATATACCCGTGCTGAGGGGTTGTGGCATCTTTGAAGGCTTCCAACGCAAACGGTGTGCGGCCGGGATACATCTGTCTCGCCAGGTGCAGCAGTTGAGTGGTATCTCTCGAGGTTTTGAAGACCACCAGGTAGTGGGCATTTAAGCTGATATTCCGATGTTCTTTGTTTTTACTGAACAGATTCTGCACAATGTAGATGATGCTGAGCCGTCGATGATGGCTGCCTTTGGTAAAGAGTTGGGTGACCCGTGCATCCGTCTCCGCCATGAGATCATCAACAACCACCAATGTGTC
>JAVTVY010046694.1:0-20766 GCA_036873755.1 Hanleya hanleyi
ATCTCCAGAGTGCACCCTTAAGGCATAATAGTGGAGTCTATGCATTATCTTAATGTAGACTCCGTTACGGAGCGGAGATGTATCATTACGCCAGATTGTTCAATTTTGACTGCCTAGTTATACCTGAAGCGCTATTTTCGGAAGCAGATGGAAAGAAGACCAGGAGTTCGATTAAAATAATCCACAGTGTGTCCATTAGTATACTACTGAGGTTATTGCATACTGTATTCCATACAGGAGTTATCTCCCCCTGGAATGAGATTTCGGTGGATATTATGACAGAACGAGGTCTATCAGAATGATATAAATTTGTCAGTGTAAATTTACTTTACAAGAGAACCCATTTACAGTCCTTAAAGGATGGAATGGATGTATATTATTATGGTTTTACGAATTATTTCTCAAGTTTCTGAAGTATTTCCATGTTTCTAGAGAAAATTAAGTGCAAAATTACCAATAATTTGACTTGGTTACATCGCTTATTTTACATTTTCCGCGTTTCTGCTATCATTGGAAAGCGAGGAAAGTAGCTCACGACTTTAACTCATATTGCCGAATGGATGACCATTATTAGAGAAGAGATAGGTTAATTTTGAGTTTTGTTCTAATCCTGCTAGAATTGGCAAAATTGATCAAAACAGGAGATGGGGTAGGGGGAAAGTTATCGGTCGGATTTCCCAAAATAATATGTATAACTGGCAAGTGTTGTATACCGCCTTACTCGCAAACACTCTGAGATTACGATACATGTGAATAATTAATTTCGTAAAAAACATCCTGCCCCTTAAGGTGGCCCTCCGCAGTTTCGTAGTAATGGCCCCTCTCTAATTTCATAATACGATAGACTGCCCTTGTTCTGCTACATCATAATTCTTCTTGTCTTCTTAATAGCTTATATCTATAATGCTATCCTGTTCAGCATTATCAACGCTGCAAACGAGTACGTACAAATCGAGTGCTGGCTTCGTCTACACGCTGATCGGGATCATGGAGTAAAGTTTGTCCTGCCTCAGTTATGCCCCTTGGGTGTGCCTAAAAATCGGGACTCATTTACGGGAAGAAAATCTGACAAAAAACGGTTAGGTTTTCACCCCGTTTTTTTTGCCTTTTTAAGTTGAGACCGGACCAGGGAACGTGAGTAAGAAGTTTAATTGAAATCGCTCTTTCAGATTTTTCTGGAAATTGAGCCGAATTTGACCATTTTTCGACATTTTTAAGGGGTTTTCAAGGAAAAATGAAGCAAGCATGGAGAAGAATGTTCGAGTTTAAATTTTCTATAACATAGCAGTGGTATATCTTAAAATAATAGTTTCATCGTGCTCTTTCAGAAAATATATACATATAAGTGATTTGGGTTGAAGGTTTTGCGACAACTGGTGGCCGAAAAACGGACCCATAGTCTATTCCATGCCGAAGAAAAGAATCTCCGGAGTGCACCCTTAAGGCATAATAGTGGAGTCTATGCATTATCTTAATGTAGACTCCGTTACGGAGCGGAGATGTATCATTACGCCAGATTGTTTAATTTTGACTGCCTAGTTATACCTGAAGCTCTATTTTCGGAAGCAGGTGGAAAGAAGACCAGGAGTTCGATTAAAAAATAATCCACAGTGTGTCCATTAGTATACAATTTGAGGTTACTGCATACTGTATTCCATACAGGAGTTATCTCCCCCTGGACTGAGATTTCGGTGGATATTATGGCAGAACGAGGTCCTATCAGAATGATATAGAATTTACATTGTAGTGTAAATTTTCTTTACAAGAGAACCCATTTACAGAGATCCATAAAGGATGGAATGGATGTATAGTATTATGGTTTTACGAATTATTTCTCAAGTTTCTGAAGTATTTCCCATGTTTCTAGGAGAAAATTTAGTGCAAAATTATCAATAATTTGAATTGGTTACATCTCTTATTTGCATTTCCCCGCGTTTCTGCTATCATTGGAAAGCGGAAAAGCAAGCACGGCCTTCATATTGCCGAATGGATGCCCATTATTAAGAAGAAATAGGTTAATTTTGAGTTTGTTCTCGAAAATCCTGCTAGAATTGGCAAAAGTGATCAAAACAAAGATGGGGTAGGGGGAAAGTTATCGGTCGGATTTCCCAAAATAATATGTATAACTGGCAAGTGTTGTATACCGCCATACTCGCAAACACTCTGAGATTACGATACATGTGAATAGTTAATTTCGTTAAAAACATCCTGCCCCTTAAGGTGGCCCTCGACAGTTTCGTAGTAATGGCCCCTCTCTAATTTCATAATACGATAGACTGCCCTTGTTCTGCCACATCATAATTCTTCTTGTCTTCTTAATAGCTTATATCTATAATGCCATCCTATTCAGCATTATCAACGCTGCAAACGAGTACGTACAAATCGAGTGCTGGCTTCGTCTACACGCTGATCGGGATCATGGAGTAAAGTTTGTCCTGCCTCAGTTATGCCCCTTGGTGTGCCTAAAAATCGGGACTCATTTACGGGAAGAAAATCTGACAAAAAACGGTTAGGTTAACACCCACTTTTGTTTGCCTTTTTAAGTTGAGACCGAACCAGGGAACGTGTGTAAGAAGTTTAATTAAAATCGCTCCTACAGATTTTTCTGGAAATTGAACCGAATTTGACCATTTTTCGACATTTTTAAGGGGTTTTCTAGGAAAAATGAAGCAAGCATGGAGAAGAATGTTCGAGTTTAAATTTTCTATGACATAGCAGTGTTATATCTTAAAATAATAGTTTCATCATGCTCTTTCAGAAAATATATATATATAAGTTATTTGGGTTGAAGGTTTTGCGACAACTGGTGGCCTAAAAACGGACCCATAGTCTATTCCATGCCGAATAAAAGAATCTCCGGAGTGCACCCAACACTGCTCATGTAGGAACTGAACATGAGGTAAGCTACCACTTCTCATGTGGAAAAAGAATATGAGGTAAGCTAACACTTCTCATATGGAAATGGATCATGAGGCAAACTAAATACTTCTCATGTAGAAAGGGATCATGAGGCAAACTAATACTTCTCATGTAGGAACTGGACATGAGGCAAACTAATACCTCTCATGTCGGAACTGAACATGAGGTAAGCTAACACTTCTCATGTAGGAAAAGAATATGAGGTAAGTAACACTTCTCATGTAGAAGGGAAATATGAGGTAAGCTAACACTTCTCATGTAGAAGGAGAATATGAGGTAAGCTAAACACTTCTCAATGTAGCGAACACTTCTCATGTAGGGAGAGAATATGAGAGAAACTTAATACTTTCAAGTAGAAAAGGAACACAAGCCAACTTATACCTCCCATGTAGAATTGGACGTGAGGTAAGCTAACACTTCTCACATGAAAAGGGATCGTGAAGCGAACTGATACTTCTCATGTAGGAACTGGACATGATCGAGGCAAACTAATAATTTTCATGTAGGAACTGGACATGAGGCACATGAATACTCTCATGTAGAAAAGGAATATGAGATAAACTAATACTGCGGTAGAATTATACTTCTCGCGTAAAAAGGGAACTAATATTTCTCATGGGAGAACTGAACACGAGGAAATCTAACACATCTTATGTAGGAATAGAGCATGAGATAAAAATAATGCTTCTCATGTAGAAAGGAAACATGAGGCAAACTAATACTTCTCATGTAGCATGGGAGTTTGGTGGGGCAAAAGCATGTGGAAGAAGAAACATGATTTAGCAAAATAATAAGTTTCTGCTGTAAAATATAGGACGGTTGCCAGTGCGTATTAAAAAAACACAGGAAATAAATTATGAGGTACTCAGTACCCTTTTTTACGTAGTTTACATGGCAAACCATCCTTGTTTGATACCTATAAACGCTATTTAAGTGATCAAACTATAGACTTGAGGAGATAAAATTGAAGGGGGGGGGGAGGTGATAAAGGGGGGGGGGAGTTGAGACGTCCGTTAATAAAGTCCTTTAGCCTTGTAATGTCCGATAGCAACTTTAATGCTCTTGGCATATTTCTCCATTCCCGCTGTATTTAAATGCACACCATCTGGACCAAGGAGAGATTTCGTATCAAGCCAAAGACCACGATGACGCCACAACACTATGTTGTTACGTCCCTCATTTTGCAGCGTGTCATTCAGAGCGGAGTTGACCTCCATGACCCGTATGTTGTGGTCAGTGCATGGGTACGCGATTGGAAAAACGTGGCAGAAGTTGGCCAACAATTACACAGCGGACATTATACGACTGTATTAAAAATTCTGCAAATGATAATATATCACGAGCAAGTAACTGAGGGTTACGAACAGGCTGTGACAGATCGTTACCCCCCAACTGTTAAAAACGTTGCATCAGGGCAGTATGAAGTGACGGCATGTAGTTCAGGCTGAATTGATCTTGGCCCCGGGCGTACAGTTGCACCGGACAAGCCGTGGAAAACCGTTTGAACTGATAACCGTACCATCAAGCCCTAAATTTAGCCACGGTCGCGGGTTCGAGGAAACAAAACGGTCTAGGCGGGCGTAAAAGAGTGTCCTAGTACGAAAACAACAGATACCATAATGACATAGAAGCACTCTAAATCATACAAACCGTGATTATTTTTCAGATCGGAGAAGGTACGTCTACCTCAATACCCGATACAAAAACAGGCCCCAGCCTCGACGCTGGTGACAAACGTTGCTATGGCAGCATGCGCACGGTTTCGTCATCTGTGACGTTGTCCAGCCATCCCTCTTCATGTGTGGAAAATAACTCCACTTGTTCAGAATTGAGTATACAAGTTAATAAAGAGTCATAAACATGCTACTCACATAAATATCATTATTTGCAATAATATTCCTTTCTTCATTAGGTTAAGAGAAAATGATCCATGAAAAAAAAATAGGGGATCACCATACTCGTTAAAAATATATATGGTAACCATGTATACCACTTAAAAGTCATAACACTGAATATATAGGGAAATTTTAATTCTTATTTGATGCTCAATAAATCAAACTTCCCAAGGTCATAATTTCCCCATTTTGCTATATAATATGAGCTGCCGTTTATGACAATATTATAAACGGTGTATATATATAATGGAGCATGGAAATATGGTGATAATGAATGAATATGGTGTGAATTGGGTCGTTATATTGGAAATGTTGTTATATTGAAAGTTACAAAATATGGGATGGTTTTATCGTATATTGTAACATTGTGGCAATGTATATGAAATGTTATTTATATAGGAGTAAAATACAAACTAAAGTAGTTTTATATATATATGAAGAGTGGTGTAATTATATACACTCTACATTTGCTAAACATATAAACCGATTGAACGTATATAGCAGGGGCGTCGTTAGGGGGGGGTCGTCCGGTGCGAACGACCCCCCCTTGGACGCGCCAAAAAAAAACAGAAGAAAAAGCAAAAAAACACAAAACAAAACAAAACCAAAACAGAGAAAACCAAAACAAAACAAAAAAAGCAAAAGGGAAAAGAAAGAAATAAAAAATATCCGTTTCCAGGCACGTAAGCATGCTCCGTTTCAGTAGTGACGCGTCAGTTCGCTCAACAATGGGTTTACCACGACTTTCCGTTTTATGGAAGTGGATTATGAAAGAGCTGTAGCTCTGGTCATGAGACTCCACCCTTGACGGATACTGCAGGGGAACCCTCGACGGATAAAGCAGGCGAATTTACTATTCAATTAATCATTAACACTAACTCGTGTGTTTTTTTCCTTCTGCTCGATGCGTGTGGATTTGATAATGAAGCATCGGCAGCCTCGGTCTACCGTTGGCGAAGTGCAAAACGGACAACATACATTGTGTTCAGATTTGTTTCCGGGAAAACGGGTAAAACGCATCTCCGGCAACCGGAGACCCCGGAGCTTCCGGGGCCTAGGCGGCCCCTGGACCCTCGCCTGTCAGGCTGTGACGATCGCTCATTTTAGCTTTGTGTTAATGAATCGCTATCATATTGGTTCTAATGTTCCATGATGTAAAGGTCATCGGTTTTTTATGTGTTCTTTTTATGTGATAAATATAACTAAACAGTCAAATGGATTCAGGCATGAAGTATGATTTTTTCAATATCGATGAGTGCTTATGAATGCGAAACATACGGGAAAATAGAACCATAAATCTGCATACATTACGTTCGAATTTATTTCTGGGAAAACTCTTAGAACGCGTCTCTGGAGATCTGGAACTTCGGAGCTTCCAGGGCCTAAACGGCTCGTGGACCCTCGCCTGTTGGGCTGTGAGGATTTCCTTGTTTTATCTTTGTGTGAATGTATCGTATCTGTAGGCATATTGGTTTCCCTCCCAAGAACTATAAGTCATCGTTTTGTATGTTTTAAATATAACTAGAACGTCAAATGCATGAAGGCATGAGGTGCGATGTTTTCAATATCGATGTATGCTTATAATTGCGAAAAAAAATCGTGAAAATAGAATCATAAATGTGCATGCAGTATGATCAGTTTTATTTCCGGAAAAACGTTCAGAACGCATCTCCGGCTATCTAGGACCCCAGAGCTTCCGGGGCCTAGGCGACCCCTGAATCCCCGCCTGTTGGGCTGTGATAGTGGTCCCCCACTTTCAATTACGTTCCGATGCCACTGGGTTAGCCTACGAGGTGTATAGGCCCAAAGCGTTATTATTGTGTTTTCAAGATGACAAGAGAATAAAATATAATGCTGATATTTGACAAATGACTTGTTAGTTTAATTGTTGGAAATCGCTCAGAATGCATCTCAGGCCATCTAAGGTCTCAGAGCTGTATAATATAACCCTAAATCTGCATACATTATGTTCAGATTTAATTCCGGGAAAACGCTTAGAACGCCTCTCCGGCGATCTAGGACCCCGGAGCTTCCGGGGCCTAGGCGGCCCCTGGACCCTCGCCTAAAGTGCTATGATAATCGACCCCCCTTTGAAAATTCCTAGCGACGCCCATGTATAGTGTAACTGATATTGAACGTATAGTGTAAGCTGATATATATATAGAACGACTGAATACGGCGTATTTGACAAAGACGCTTAACGGATATGACAGGCGGATATGGCAGGCGGAAGTATGCTGTGAGCATGCACGTTGTGCTCGCGCAAAGCATTGCGGTTCCAGTTCGACGATAACAGTGGTCATTGACTGATTCCCGCTCTTAAACAAGGGTCTCCGACACAATCCAACGACTCGACGACTTGGTTGCCGGTCAACAGTGGCCAGTGCCATATTAAAATTTGCGAATAGAGAGAGGTCAGCCCGTCGCCACTTTACGGTGGCCCATAGACGACATGCTATATTTTTTTAGTTTTGAGTTTATTTTTTTTACTTCTAGGTTTCATTTTTTGTGTTAGGTTTTCTTTTTTTGTTTTAGGTTTATTTCTTTAGTTTTCACCCGGGTGAAAACCTTCTCACCCGGGTGGAAAGTTTACCATCTGAGTGAAAACCTTCTCACCCTGGTGAAAACGTTTTCACCTGGATGAGAAGGTTTCCACCTGAGGTGAAAATTCACGTGATTGTGCCCTCGTTTTAGTTTCCTTGCACTGACATTCCGGCAAAATGGAGGGTGGTTCGTTCAAAAGTATAGATGATCTCAAACTGTCAAACTGAACTTTCATGTTTGCTCATGCAGTCGATAAATGATATTTCACGTCTTGTGTGTTTTATATACCGGTAAGTTGTATTTCACCCTACTGAATCGACAAGTATGATTGTAGGTAAACACCGCCGGTCACGTGTCAAATCACAGTCAATGGTAGGTTTTTCGGTGCTTTCTCTATCAAGCGTGGGCGTGTGTCTGACCAGACGACAGTGACCTCAGCCGAAAGTGAACGATTTTCAGCATATCGATGACAGGTATGGTTACTGGTGTCCAGTCATTTTTTGATGGAGAGATATCGTACTATATTGTCACCAAATGTAGGCTTATTACTATTTCAAGTTAACAAAAATTTTAAACATTTTTGCGGCGAGAGGTGTTTTTAGGTGTTGGTGGACAGTCCATGGTAGGTATTAGCATCGAATTATAGAGTGAGGAAATGAGCACAAAATGAACACGTGGGAACTTACTACCTGCCTCATGTATCACTGACTCATTCATCTCTCGATTCCTTTCACTTGTGTGTGTTTAAGAGGAGTATGAACCATTAATAGTTTATTCTCTGTCTGTCTGATATTACGACAGTCCATGGTATCATCATCGGGCCGATCGACAGTCCATGATAGGTCAAAATACGGTCAGTCCGAATTGATGCACAGAGAGCGCATCGTCTGATCCAATGATTCGCCAAATGGGCTGTTGCCAAGAAAAATGGTAGCTACCACGGACTGTCGACAAATCTGATATACAATCATATGTTGCCTCATTATAACATTGCAGCTGTTATCCGGCTTCAATGTGAAGTGATCAAATCTACAGTTCATGGTCGCATGACACATGGACTGGTGCATTCACCTATAATCATACTTTTCGATTCAGTAGGGTGCGTATTTTCAAACCCGTGTTCTCTGCGAGCACACGAGCTTGTCATGTCTGAAAAGAGAAAATTAGGCCCCGTATAATCGAACCCGTATAATCTGCATAAATTGTATTGCCCCGCATCATTCAGTGATTCAAAGTGTTCGGTAGCTAAAATCGAATAGTCTGATCGGGCAAGTCAAACCACCTAAGACGAATCGTCCAACGCCCTGTGTCGGATCGGCCGATGTAGTTTTTGGAGCTTATTGAGTTTTTTTATTTAGTTGGGTGAGGTTTAGATTTGCCCTGATACCTCTAATTGATGCCTGATAGGGTAACCAAATACGGTCATTGTACATTTAAATCGCATTAGGCTAAACACATACGATGGAGATAGAGTCGCGCCTATCACAGCTCAGGATGAGGCTAGGTTAAAAATCATCAATGGGACTAATAGTGAGAAATGACGAACGAGAGAATAAACGATAAGTTGATAAATTTTGACCTTCTGCGTTGTCTCTCGTGACTGTATTGAGTCCCACACTAATTATGTGGAGGTTCGAGAAACATAATAGATGAAAAAGCCCAGCTTCAACTGTTAGCCTCCTTTTCTAAACGATGCCCGACTAGACGCTTACCTCCCCTTGACTCGCGCTTTCCCCCAAGCCATCCTCATCTTAGGATAATACTAGTGAGATGGGATAGAGTTTAGATCATCGTAGACAAATACTTCGGACTGATTCTCAAAGTAAAATTATTGCTTTCGTATTAGCTTGAACCTAATTCTGATCTCAAACCCAGCGAAGAAAAGAAGAAATAGTATAGAAGCAATTTGTGTTTCTGTTTCGGTTCGTTGATACGGTGTTCACGGTAGACCTGTTATACGATAGTATTCACAGGATCTCCATTTCTTTCTCCTGAATCCATTCTGCTGTATGGCTCAGAATCGCCTTCGTCAGCCATTATGGCCCATGTTAAACTGATTTTGAGTTTTCTGCTTTCTAATGTATAAGCTTATATAAGTGACTCCACATTTGGCAGCTGGGCCGGTCGAGTGTCAAATGCAGGAATATTTGATGTTAATATGTCTATCAAGCCTGAAACATAAATAATATTCAGTGAGTTTCATGTGCATCCATTGGACTCGGTGATTATTTTAACCAATTGTTAGACGGATTGCGAAGAAATATCCGTACTATGGATTGGTGAAATCTGATTGGTTTGCGGGCTGGCTGCTTGGTTGCTTGGCTGGTTGTCCGTTTTCAACATTTCAGGATACTATTTCATGTTTTGTTAAAGCTTGAGCTCTACCCTTTATTTCACAAACTAAGCCTCGCCTAATCCCATATGCTGATATATTCAGATAGCATACCTGATGCTGCATTGACTGCACCCATCCACTTCACCCTGGGTATACCCCAGGAACGGATCTTCAGCAGTGTATCTCTGAATCTAAAACTCACCCTACTACGAATGAAAGAAAACCAGCCTCAATAAGCACCAAAATCTACACTGGACGATCTGACACAGGACGTTGGACGATTCGTCGTAGGCGGTTTAACTTGCGCGCGATCTGACTATTCGATTTTAGCTACCGAACTCTGTGAATCACTGAATGATGCGGGGCAATACAATTCTGCAGTGCCGATACACAAATAACTTACTGATATATAATAACGGTGCAATTTAAATGACGGTAACTGGCTTTGTGGAAAAAAACGGTCATTCTCGAACCCACATCGCAGCAGAATGCCCGTGCACAAGATTATACATTGCCTAGTTTTCTTTTTTCAGACATGACAAGCTCGTGTGCTCGCAGAGAGCTCGGGTTTGAAAATACAACTTATATAAAACATGCCAGACGTGAAATATCATTTATCGACTGCATGAGCAAACATAAAAGTTCAGGCCTATACTTTTGAACGAACCTCCCTCCATTTGGAGGAAATGTCAGTGCAAGGGAACGAACACGAGGGCACGATCACGTGAATTTTCACCTGAGTGGAAACCTTCTCACCCAGGTGAAAATCTTCTCACCCAGGTGAAAACGTTTTCACCCAGCGTTTTCACCCGGGTGAAAACTAAAGGAATCAACCTAAAACAAAAAAAAATGAAACCTAACGCAAAAAAATGAAACCTAGAAGTAAAAAAAAATAAACCTCAAAACTAAAAAAATTTAGCATGTCGTCTATGGGCCACCGTAAAGCGGCGACGGGCTGACCTCTCTATTCGCAAATTTTAATATGGCACTGGCCACTGTTGACCGGCAACCAAGTCCAGTCGTTGGATTGTGTCGGATACCCTAGTTTGAGAGCGGAAATCAGTCAATGGCCACTGTTATCGTGGAACTGGAACCACAATGCTTTTCGCGAGCACAACGTGCATGCTCACAGCATACTTCCGCCTGCCATATCCGCCTGCCATATCCGTTAAGCGTCTTTGTCAAATACGCCGTATCAAATACGCCGTATTCAGTCGTTCTATATATATATCAGCTTACACTACATACATACGTTCAATATCAGTTACACTATATACGTTCAATCGGTTTATATGTTTAGCAAATGTAGAGTGTATCTAATTACACCACTCTTCGTATATATATAAAACTTCTTTAGTTTGCATTTTACTCCTATATAAATAACATTTCATATACATTGCCACAATGTTACAATATACGATAAAACCATCCCATATTTTGTAACTTTCAATATAACAACATTTCCAATATAACGACCCAATTCACACCATATTCATTCATTATCACCATATTTCCATGCTCCATTATATATATACACCGTGTATAATATTGTCATAAACGGCAGCTCATAATATAATACTAAACAGCTATAAGGCTTGTTGAATATGTAATAAAAACAAGGGGGGAGGAGAGAGCATCATACATTATTAGAAAATATTAGCGATTTAACAGATAAACTGAGCCTTTTCAGTCGTATTTCCAGGAGGGGGCGAGGAATATTATTGTGAAATACCTTCGATAGTCATGTCATTCGCTAGTTTTTCAAGGTAACATCACGAAAATACATAATATAAGATTACATTCAAACTACTACCCGACCAGATTGGCACAGTGCCCGGATGATATACAACTCAAAACCTTCATTTACAAACAACTTTATGAAAAAGTGACGAAGGCAACAAAGTGGCATAATTGGTCCCAAGACTACCTCATGCACAGTACAATCTAAATGGTCTAAGTCAATCGTCATAGCACACAACACAAACTACACAGTCCACAGGAACAAAACATAACAGATAAGTTAGCAAAAGAATGTCATAGGTACGATAAAATACTAATGAGCATTAAACGGTGGAAGAGAAAGACAGCACTCAATGACATCAGCTTCGAATCAAAATGTCAAATATACAGTTTTTATGAGACATTAATATCTCAGCAGTTCCACCAAATACAGGCACATAATTTCACACACAATTCGACGACACAGTACAAAAATTCAACGTAATTACCTACATGGTTAACATAGAGGCGCACAATATGAAGACTTGCCTGATAAATGAGTTTACAATGTGATTCAATTTGACCAAAATACTGTGTATTCAACCTCGCTTGGATCCTTACAATTTCTCATATAGTATGACCAACACAACATAGGCTTATTGATAGCAGCATAATTCTCAGTTTGCATTTTAGTTATGTGAATAGGCAGGGGCTGGAGCAGCCTAGATTAATACCTATTTATTTAGTTGCCAACATCAAGGATTGTTATATGCCAGCAACACCAGCAGTGTCCTTTCAATCCTATGTCTTACATTTTTTCTGTTCTACTTCTACTTTCTGTTTCTACAAGATACTATGGAGATATTGGAAGATATATACTATGAAGATAATTGGTCATTTGATTTTCAACCGAAGTGAATTATCACATCGGGAATGTTATGTTCATGCTTAGTATCCTAGCTAGAATACATCAACTACTTTTGCCATATTCAAAGTAATCAGCTTCTATTTCACAATAACAATCTTATTTGAGATGCAAAGAGCGCCTATTCGATACCATCAAAACCTTTTCAATCATTTGTCTATATCCTGCATGATCATATACCCAAATTTCATGGAAATCAAACAAAATGTTTAGAAGACATATACATAGGTTTACCAAAGTTCATGTTTATAGCGCCAAAATGCGATGAACAAACGCAATCATGCGAGGGAGATTGCACATGAGAGTTGAATGGAAACACTTTAATCATGATAATGGTTACAGAGGTTTTGACGCGAAGAGAGAGAGAGAGAATATTATTTAACGTCACGTTCAGCGATATTACCGCCATATATAGCGACGAACAACACAAATCTCTATCTAAAGATCATATATCAGGTGGCTCTAGCTTGTATTGTATCACCACTCAATCGTTGTCGAACAATACTTAATCAAATCACTTAAGAGACTTTTCTGTCAAAGCTTGTGGTGTTCTCTGAATGCAACCACCATGTTAACATTATAAACACATCACAAAACAATTGTCATACAATCGCTTATGAGACTTTCCTGTGGCGCCCTCTGAATGCAACCACCATGTCAATATACTCATCAGAGAGGACCGCGAATTCGGCCTCAATCCTAGATAACTCTTTCGTGTTTACTAGATTCGGGCACTTTATAAACACGTCTAGCAAAGGTCTTTCTACCATAACACCATCAACATTATTCAAAACCATAGTCTTTTTTTGTCTTAGACTTCTCAGTGAATTCACAACGTAAATGGTCTTAACATCCGAAGAATCTTACTGTTCATATTCTCGGGTGGTGAGATCATCTTCTTCATTGGGCTAGTGTGACGAGGAGTCCGCACAGGATGGTTATAGTGTAGGACCATACGTCTTTGAGTAGCACTATTAGGCCGATTCACTAAATGGGCCAGGGCTCTAACATTCATATACTCTCCCCAAGAACACACCATCTCTATCGCCTAAGGCGGGTCCAAGTCAGACGCCATCGTGACATGTTCAACAGTTCCACCTGTCTTCTCACATTTATGTACAACTTCCACAGTCTGCGCCTTCTCACCTCCCATACTTCCAGTCTTCTGAAAAATTCAATACAAAAAAAAATAATCCACAGCGTCTTCATCGTTAACGAAAGGAGTTAGTTATCCACTGGAGCCCCACTGTCACTCGACGAGCAGCGAACGGGGGCAATTCCACCGTAAACTCTTCAATGGCCAAAACATCATTCCAAATCGGTCGAAAAAAAGTTTTACAATAAAACGTCGAAACCCCAATTTCCTATTCAACCAGCAAGTCTGTTGTAATTTGCTCGCCAAATGAGAAGGACATCTGACAGCCTCACTGCTCTTGCTAAGCAATCACAGTTAATCAGCATGATAGACGACACGAAGTGTTATGAGAGTACAGGTATACCACATAGGCAAGTCAGCACACATACATCGAACGGCCAAGATGCAATTAATGAGCATGAAACAGGTACACGAACAAGAAGCACGCAATGACACTGGATTGAAAATGTTAGCAAAACTGAACAAAAACTTTCAACGTTCACAGCATACTAAATCCACAGAATACAAGCACAGAGTTCCACATTCTACGTGTTGGACGACACGTTCACGAAAACACAGTATAAAAATACAAACGAAATTTAACACAATTCCACAAATATACAGAAACTGAGACGGATATCCGCATGGGTGTATATGGGCGAACATCCTCGCGAGCCAGTGTATCAATCGCTAGATTACGATCGATACACTGGCTTGGTTAGTTACCGATAGCAGTTCGGGATATAAATAGCTCGAGGATTTCTTACTAAACCGAACCAATCAGTAAGCGCGCTGAAGCAGCGCACCAGGAGTAGTAGACAAAAGTGAAATTGGGTCTCATTTCACCCGGATGTAGAGGTCATTTGGGGCGGAAACGAGGCGGAGAGGTCAAGTGTACTATAGTTCCGGCAGAATGACCAAAAAGCTACCTCCAACACAGGAGAGTTCCAATTGTTGCAGGGAATGTATTCCTCCGCGGTGATGCGGTCCTGGCGGTGATGCGGTCGCGGGAAAAAGCTTCCGCGGAGAAAAAGTAATCCCTAGATAAAATGGTCCAATGGGGTCGAGTGAGGTATCAAAGTGAAGCATTCGTGAAGGGGCATCTGATGGGCTGGGTGTGGGGTTGAAATATCGGCATTCTGCGCATGCGCGGTGGCCAAAGGGTATGAAAATAGCCGTTTTGGAGCTAGGGGAGCCCCTAATGGTCCGATGGGGTCGAGTGAGGTATCATTGTAAAGCATTCGTGAAGGGGCATCTGATGGGCTGGCTGTGGGGTTGAAATATCGGCATTCTGCGCATGCGCGGTGGCCAAAGGGTATGGAAATAGACGTTTTGGAGCTAGGGGAGCCACTACTGGACCGATGGGGTCGAGTGAGGTATCAAAGTGAAGCATTCGTGAAGGGGCATCTGATGGACTGGGTGTGGGGTTGAAATATCGGCATTCTGCGCATGCGCGGTGGCCAAAGGGTATGGGAATAGACGTTTTGGTATCTAGGGGAGTACTTAATGGGCCGATGGAGTTGTATGAGGTATCCATGTGAAGCCTAGGTGAAGGGGCATCCAGTCATGGGTGGGTGCATGTAAAATTTTTCCTGAAAAAAAAAAACCGGAACACGGACTTTATCGAAAAATCCGAGAAAATGCCTATATGGGGTATGGGGGGTATATAGGTCGCCGGGCTTAACGGGGCTTGCCTATCAATAGAGTTATCTCCCCCTAGTTCCAGGGTGGGTGTATGTAAATTTTTCCTGAAAAAATACGGAACACGGACTTTATCCTAAATTACGGGAAAATGCCTATATGGGGTATGGGGGGTATAGGACCATCCTGGGAAACCTACTTCTCGACATTTGCGGTATAGGTTGTGGGGTCTCGTTTTCTTAGTCTCGTCAATACAAACATGATAGGAAGTGTCGCGGAGCGAATCGTTGAAATTTTTGGAAAAAGTACCATACAGCCCATATAGACCCATACTGGGGGTATAGGACCAATGTTTGTGCCACTGGGAAACCTACTTCTAGACATTTGCGGTATAGGTTGTGGGGTCTCGTTTTCTTAGTCTCGTCAAGACAAACATAATAGGAAGCGTCGCGGAGCGAATCGGTGAAATTTTTGAAAAAAGTCACCGAGACCCATATAGACCCATATAGTCCCATACTGAGGGTATAGGACCAATGTTGGTCCCCCTGGGAAACCTACTTCTATACATTTGCGGTATGGTTGTTTGGATTTGTTTTCTTAGTCTCGTCATTTAGAACATGATAGGAAGTGTCCCGGAGCGAAACGGTGAAATTTTTGAAAAAAGTCACCGAGACCCATATGGACCCATATAGTCCCATACTGAGGGTATAGGACCAATGTTTGTCCCCTGGGAAACCTACTTCTATACATTTGCGGTATGGTTGTTTGGATTTGTTTTCTTAGTCTCGTCATTTAGAACATGATAGGAAACGGTGAAATTTTTGAAAAAAGTCACCGCGGCCTGGGTAGGCCCATAGGCCTATACTGCATGGCTATGGGTGTATGGGTCCATACGGGGTGGACGTGTTGGGATCTAGGTGGGCCACTAATGGTCCGATGGGGTCGAGTGAGGTATCAATGTGAAGCTCTCATGCAGGAGCACTTGACTACACTAATGGTTCGTACGTTGTCAATAGTCTGCGCATGCGCAGACTGGCCGTAGTATAGAAAGCAGGCATTTGGGGGGTGTGTGTGGGTGTGTTTGGGTTAGAGATGGGCTATTCACGGTTCGAATGGGTCGTGTGAGGTATCCATGTGAAGCCTATGTAATGGAGCATCTGATGGCGTGGATGTGGGGTAGACATAGGGTCATTCTGCGCATGCGCGGTAGCCCAAGGGTATGGACATAGACGTGTTGGGGTCTAGGTGGGCCCCTCATGGGCCTATTGTGTCGAGTGAGGTATCCATGTGAATCCTAGGTGGGGGAGCATCCACCTGGACTAACATTCACGTGGTTTGGTGGGTCTGCGCAAGTGTGTGACGTCACTTCCGGTTTGGGTGAATGGGGCGTGACCTTTGGACATGTCTAGACTTGTCTGTGTCTCTCCGTGTCATGTACTGGGGTTTTCCCCCACAATGGCGTTCACGTGGTTTGGTGGGTCTGCGCAAGTGTGTGACGTCACTTCCGGTTTTTCAGAATGCTCAAACACTACCTCCAACTTTCCCGGCCCGGCCCGGCCCGCCCCGGCCGCAGCGCGCGCGCGCGCGGGTTCTCCGGAAGTGCGCGTCATCACCGGCAGTGCGCGGAAGCATGTCGGATCAAAAGGTCAAAGAAAAGGGGATTGTAAATTAACCTGCGAAGGATGGGTAGTTCCATTTGGACCAATCAGCGGTCGAGAAAAAGAGCCAATGAGCGATCGATAAAAGAACCAATGGACGGGTACTAGGTACACGTCTACGCCTCCATCCGGGTACTAGGATGCTTTCGTCTACGTCCGCGCCTACATCCGGGTTCTTCTCAACATCCGGGTTTCCCAGTGGGTTTTTCCCGTCTTCCATCTGGGTACTGTGGTTTTACATCCGGGTTCTAATCTTACATCCGGGGTTTTCCATATTTAAAAATACATAGAACTTATAGTAATAAACTTAATCTATACGTGTTGGACGAGTCTTCACTCACCGTCTTCCTTTACACGCACCTCAATGAAATGCCCGCTCCAAACCTAGACCAGAACACGTACTTGGTCTGTGGGCTGATTTCATTGGCTCTCTATTTTACTATAGTGCGCTTGCATTCTAACATTGATGGGTTACATTTTGGCCCCATCCTACACCACTGATTTCAGTTTGACTGAATCTCCACATTGGGCATTTATGCATTATGAATAAAACACACAAGACAGGGTTTTTGGTGAGATCTCATTTTGTTTTTTATTCAGTGAACAACAACAACGTGAGAACAACCACGTGAAAACTGAAGCCCAGAACAGGGGGCTTGTAATTGAAAGAACTGAAGCCCAGAACAGGGGGCTTGTAAACTTAAGCCCAGAACAGCGGGCGTGTGTACATTGAAAGAATTCAAGCCCAGAACGGGGCTTGTACATTGAAATGATGGGCGGCCCAGTCATATACGAGTACATCGCGGTCCTCGGCCTTGGGGTACTCGTCAAACATCTGTACGATGGTAGATAAGGGTGACTGAGATACATCATTCTTTAGATGACGACTTTACAACGAATATTATGGATTAAGAATACTGATCAGCGATACGGATTTGATATTTTTGGAACATCATGATGTCTTGCCGGCATCATTGAAAACTGTTGACCGCTTCTCGCTTGCAGGAAACAAGCCTATGTTTATGTATACTATGATTGTCTTTTTGAATTTGGTGCTAATACTGTTATATGGAATGTGGAATAGGTCTTTGGATTATGGACGCGGATATTCTCTAATGGACGACGGCTGGATTATGAATGACGGACTAGACGCTTGTAATCTTCCCCGGCATCGATGGTACAGGTAAAACAAGCAATATTGTCCGCACACGCTACTGGTCAGGCTTTGCAACGTTTGACTGTTCCAACACCACGTCTCTGTGCCTTGATCCATGAAGTCTGTTAAATCGGGATGGAGGGGTGGCAGGCCGTACGGGTCAAAGTATTCGCCCTGCTGTTCTGTCAAGTACACGCCCACCCAATGTTCACCGGGCCGATCCATCGGGTCCGTGTTGAGAACGTAAGCAGCAGGATACATACGGTCTAATGGGAACACATCTCGGGCGAACACCCCTTGAAACACCATACGTGTCTCTGGGTCATTCTCCAGCACGGTGGTTATCTGGTCTGCATCCATGTTAGGTGGAGAAGTCACACAGGATGTTGCGCGCCTTGTCCACTTGAATGATGTTGTCAAACTCGGCGTAGCAGATCACATTGACGGTGCTCCGGAGGGCTCGTTGAAAGTGGATTTCCAACCGTAAATTGCCTTGCTTGGCCAGGGCCAGCTGATGGTCGTTCTCTAAGGTAGGGGTCAAATCGAAACAGAACAACGTGTATCTGTTCCCGTAGTCCTCCCGACTGATGAAATTCCCTTCGTCCTGGTTGATTTGACCGGTGGCTGTAAACAGGCTCTGATAGGCTCGAATGAAATTCGGTGTTAAGGCCGTGGCTGGCACCTGTTGTCCATCCACATGCAGGGCCACAAAATTGATGCCGAAATGTTTAAAGTCAAACGGATTCTCTGGGTAGGCTCCACTGAAACTGGTATTTTCCACACAGGCCAGGATCAATCGCTTGGGTAGTTCCCCCAGGAACAGGTTGTCTTTGTTGGCGCTCATATTTCCAGCAGACACAGAGAACACTTTGGTTTGCACACGTCGGATAGGGTACTGGGCTGGTTTTGTTTCCAAGGCTTTCATGTGTCCCAATTGAACGGCTGGATTCGGTTTCACTTTTCGGACATACAGGACTGCGTCTTCGATGACAATCTTATAGTCAGCTGCATGCCCGTCTACGTTCGTGGCCATCAAGGCGAAGGTCGGAGGCGCCCGTATCAGTCGGATTTTGATGGGGATCTTGTTCAAGAGGTATCGGTCTTGCATGAACATGTCTGCGTGCAGTCGACCCATGAGATCCACCGCGACGCCGTTCGCGGTCAAAGCCTTCCGTTTGCTATATCCCGTATTGTCGTTCTCTGCGCCCATGTGCTCGGCTTTGTCCTGGTAGAATAAAGCGGCTGTCAGTTGAGATTTTTTAGCCTCTCGTCCATGCGACAACAGCGTCTCGATGTAGGCTCGATAGGGGTACGTGTTGGTCGAGTCACTGATGAGTTTGTCGCTGAGAAATATATCCACTTGTTGAAACATCGAGTGCAGCCAGAGATTCGTGGGGCCCACCGTTGCTTGGTCGGCGATTCTGGTGCCATCTCCATTGACGATCTTGGCTTTCACATACAAGTATGTATGGGCTAAATCCACACAGGCCGTATCCGCATTACTGATGGTGAACTCGATGGGCCCTGTTGCGTTGATGCTGGACAGCGGGAGATGCTCCACCCATAATCCTTGTTCGGCACTGGTCTGTGTGAGCGGGACGGTCCACAAATCAAATTCACTGTTGGTGGAGGGGCAGGACTCGGCGTGGATCAAGGACATGTTTTAAGAAAAGATATCCGGGGTCTTCGATGTGCGTCGTCGCTGGGTCGGTCGTCGACTGGTGCGTGGTCTCGGTGGGGCAGGTCTTTTATTCCCTACGGTGCGTTGTGCTTTGGCCACCAAGACGCCTCCCGCTTCTTTGGCCAGCCGTTTCAAGGCTTCCTTGGGTGCCGTACCCCCCAAGACATCACCGGCCACTTGCAGTCCACTGCGTATCGCTTGTTTGCCGATTGCTTTCACCCCACGCGTCACCAAGGGCAGGAACGTTTTGACGATGCTCCCGAGTATGTTCCCCAGTCCATGTCCATGTCCACGTTGCATGCGTGCACCACTAAAAACCGGAAAGCCACCCCCGGCCTGTTGGGCATAATAGTCCATATAGCTGCGTGCATCGCACTCGTCGGGCACCTTCATTATACAAAGTGGGGAGCACGTGCTTGTCGAAAATGAAGTGTCAGCACCACTTTCCCGCGTTCGAATGCCACCGGTCGTCCCGTGTCATCTCTTATATCCACCGTGATCGTGTTGATGTGGGTTTGTCGTACGGGCAGGTAGAGCATGTGGGTGAAACTGTGGGTGACTTGATCTCCATACAACTTTTTAATGGGCACCACCCGTAACAGAGGTGTGTTGATATCGCCCACGATGTGGTTGTCCACCACGTCCGAGTAGACGTAGAGTCCGTACATACCCGACTTCATATCCATCGGGATCTCGCCTTGGTGGGCGGTGGGACCAGCGAACGTCCGTAGATCGAAACCCAGCATTTGCTGTAGGATAGGACTCAGTACGACACTCGCGTTGGCGGTGACGATAAGCTGCGCCTTGTCGTTGTGTGCGTTGTAATCGAAGTCCACGTGATTCTTGAAGGGATAGTCTTTGATGGGTTTTGAAGTATTCGTGACCTCCCGTAGAGCCTTATAATGCAACAGTCTTGACAGCCCACCCATGAACTCCTTGGGGGTATCGTATTGGCCTTCGGGGATGGTGAGTCGGGTGTCTTTTCCTTCGTAGGTCACCTCGTACCACACTTCATTGGCTCGCACGTTGCACCACGAGTAAGGGTATTGGATATCCACGAGGCCACATTCCCATCGTCCAGGTAAATGCAACGGTTGCGGTAACTGGGTCACGTACTTGGCCACGGTGTTGTGTGGAAACACATCCAGCGAACTGTTA
>JAVTVY010046695.1:0-20501 GCA_036873755.1 Hanleya hanleyi
AGTGCGTACCAGACATGAGAGAGGAGAGATATTCTCGTATGGCTTCATCCGGCAAGCGTGGCTCCAACCGTCAGTATGGCAAACACAAGGGTTCGCTCGGAAAGCCTACAAAGTGGCAAAAGGGACAGAAATTCCAGCAATATCATCAGGAAGATTTTCGTCCCTTTAACCAGCAACAGGGTGGAGGACGACCAAAGTTCCTCGGCAAGCAACACCAGTCCTCCAACAAAGGAAGAGGTGGAAAACGTCGGGATTGACTTCGCTCATGGTCCACCAAATCATCCTATCATTTCCCCATTAAGCGTTTACAGCATTCCACAATTTCACCAGTTTCAGCACCCAGTAGTGGGCGGCCGCCTGCAAATTTTCTGGGAGAACTGGGACTTCATCTCACCAGACGCATGGGTAAAACGTACCCTTCGAGACGGCTTCCGTTTGACGTTTCAACATTATCCTCGTCTCATTGCTCATCCCAAGCCATCTCGGATCCCAGTTCGGCCAGAACATTTGCAGACTTTGTTGACGTCGGTGCAAATACTCATCGACAAGGGCGCAGCACGGGAACTTCCTCCAAGCGAGAATTCACCCGGTTTTTACAGTCCCGTTTTTGTCATCCCGAAGAAGGACTCGGGCCAGCTGCGCATGATAATAGACTTGCGTCGACTCAACAGAGACTGTCTAGCCCCACCACCGAAATTCAAGATGGCGACCATCCCGATCTCCATCTTCGGGGCGTCAATATAGAGGCCTACATAGACGATATTCTGCTGTGGGGACCCAATCCGGCGGTCCTCTCTTCCCAGACAAGCTTTGCTCTAGAGGTACTCAGACAACTTGGATTCATACCCCATCCAGACAAGTCGGAGTTGTCTCCAGCGCAACAACGCAAGTACATCGGAGCAATGTTCGATACGGAGAGAGCGATTGCCCTGCCCCCAGAGGATCGGTGGACCAAGATACAGCTACAAATCAACGCCTTTTTATCATCACCGTTCCGGTTGTTACAGCAGTGGCAGGCTCTTCTAGGCCTTCTAACCTCCGCCCAGGACTTGACACGGCACGGCAGACTGTATCTTCGTCCACTGCAGTTTCATCTTCATCCTTATCTTCGCTCACTCATCTTCAATCCGCGAATACCTGTTCCACATCATCTTCGACAGTACCTCCATTGGTGGCAGTCCCGCTACAACGTAATGTCAGGAGTGTCGCTACATCCATTTCGCCCAGCCCATCACCTCTTCACAGACGTATCGCTGACGGGATGGGGGGCTCATATGGAAGATCTACAGGTATCCGGAAGATGGTCACAGCAGGAATCCAGTCTCCACATCAATATCCTGGAAATGTTGGCCATCCTTCATGCACTACGTCACTGGCGGCATCATCTTCATCTATCATCTGTTCTAGTGGCATGCGACAACAGCACAGTGGTGCATTACATCAACAAACAGGGCGGCACGAAGTCTCACCCTTTGTTCCTGAAGACACTCGAACTATTTCTAGAGACTCAACAGAACCACTGTCACATTCGTGCACGTCACATCCCGGGTCGGCTCAATGTGATAGCAGACAGTTTGTCCAGACCCGATCGGATTTTACAGACGGAATGGCGTCTACATCCCGATGTCTTCAAACAGATCTCGATCATCTGGGAACAGCCGCATCTCGATCTGTTTGCAACAAGACACAACACCCAGCTTCCATTATACGTCAGCCGGACTTCCGGTAATATGGCGCTGAAGTGAGGAGGCTGGTTTCAGAGCTCCGACCATTTGGGTTAAAAAATCTTAATCCTGGAACGTTTATGTAGTAGTATAGGGCTGCAATTGTACAGGATTACAGTTTTTAATGCCTAAGAAAGGTAAAGAAGGTAAAAGGAAAACAGCACAGCCAGGTGTTCGGCAATATATGCTTAGAAGTGCGGGGCCGAGCACAGAAACGATACCGCAATCTGCTGACCACGTGGCCTCCATTTCACCCTCGAGCACGGACAGTTTGATGCGTGGTGCCGAGAGCACTTTAGTCGAGGGCAGTGTCTCTGTTGTACGGGGAAATTACACCATGGAGGACCTTAGAAATGAAGTGGCGAGATATGCTTCGTGGTTTCGAGAAGGAATTACTGCAGAAAATGGAAGAACTTTTGACCTCGAAACTGAAAATATATGACGAGTCTATCCGGGAACATAAAGTAAACATATCGGACCTGATGAAGACCAGTGATTTTCAGAGCCATGAAATTGCACAGCTGAAGTCGGAAACCCTACCCAAACGTAAGGCTGAAATTCTAGCAAAGCTAAATTCATTTGAAGAAGAGATTATGGCCAGAATTAAACTACTTGAGGATCAAGTTACTGGATTGGAGATTAACCACAGGAAGAGAAACTTGTTGTTTTTTGGTATTCCGCTTGCTACCAAATCTCCGTACGATGAAAATACCGACAGGGTGATCAGGGATTTCTTCGCGGACAAGCTTCAAATCCCGGAATCGCGGGTGAATAAAATGGCCTTCGTCGCGGTACACCGGCTCCCTAGCCGTTCAAAGGACTCCCCGGGTCCGCCACCGATTATCGTTGCATTTGTCCTCTATGCGGATCGTGATAAAGTGCTGTTTTCTGGGCCCCAGCTCAAGGGGACGAAATTAAGTATTAAAACTGACCTTCCCAAAAAACTTAAAGAGAAACGTGCACTGCTAAACAAACAAGCCTATGAACTCAGACAGGAGACAGGAAAGAAAATTAGAGTCCGGTTGGTTGGCCTGGATATACAGATGCAAATCCAGAGAGATGGCAGATGGGAACTATTTCGTAACCCCTGAATATCCAGAATTATTGTGAGGTAAATCTAAGTGATGTGGGGCTTTCCTTTCTCCATGACAGCTTTTGCCTAGTCTATATTTTGTGACTGTGTGTTACAATATATACAACTGTACAAAGGAACTTGGATAAGGATACCAGAGATTTTTTTTTGTTTTTGTTTTTTATGGCTATTGACATATATATGGAACTTCGGTTATTTGAACAACAGATACACCGTTCAAGACTGTGCGTTTGATTATTTGTGGCTTTACACGTGAAGTGGTTACAATCCTAGTCAGATTGATGAAAAGCATTCCTAGGGACTGATTTTTTTATTATTTTTTTCTTGTATGTTCTGCAAGGGTCTGCAATATGGAATATATGCATTGACTTTGTGACAGTTAAATTGAGTACTTCTGCATGTTCTCAACTGATGGAGATATATTGCTACACTAAAGAAAGACATACCCCAGGTGGGACAAGTTTGACTTCATCAAAAACTGTCTTGAAGAAATTTTACTTAAATTACTCTCTAGTCAGATACTTTGTATATTATTTCAAAGAAAGACACATGTCTGGGGGGACAAGTTTGAATTTATCGAAAAGTGTAGACAGACTGTCTTGAAGTAATGTCATTTAAATTTCTCCCTGCAGTTAGACGCTCTTTATGTTGCTATATCAAGGAAGGGTACATATCTGATTAGACAGGATTGATTCCATCGAAAAGTGTAGACAGATTGTCTTGAAGAACTATAAATTTCTCTCCACATATGTTTTTATTTGATATCGAGGACCTCTTGTACAGGAGAGAATATAATATTAATATTTGAGTGCCATGATCCCTTAGAAGGTAAAATGTAATCTCTGTTGTGATATTAAATTATTATCATAATAACCCTCTAGATAAACTAGTGAAGGATGAACAAAAGTTGATCGAATCGATTACATTATGATATGATTGTCTCCTTAAGCTAATTATTTGTTCATATGTACAGGTAAATTGACTTGAGAAAGGATATTAGGATGGTGCAGTTAGCATTACCATGGGCTTGAGATTTGTATAACTACGATTATGCTGCTATGATCTAAACTAAAATGATGAATGGTTCTCTGATTAGACAGGATTGATTCCATCGAAAAGTGTAGACAGATTGTCTTGAAGAACTATAAATTTCTCTCCACATATGTTTTTATTTGATATCGAGGACCTCTTGTACAGGAGAGAATATAATATTAATATTTGAGTGCCATGATCCCTTAGAAGGTAAAATGTAATCTCTGTTGTGATATTAAATTATTATCATAATAATTCTCTAGATAAACTAGTGAAGGATGAACAAAAGTTGATCGAATCGATTACATTATGATATGATTGTCTCCTTAAGCTAATTATTTGTTCATATGTACAGGTAAATTGACTTGAGAAAGGATATTAGGATGGTGCAGTTAGCATTACCATGGACTTGAGATTTGTATAACTACGATTATGCTGCTATGATCTAAACTAAAATGATGAATGGTTCTTATGATTTATATCAAAATGGAATAGAGATGATGATTTTTCAATATGCATAATCAGATAATTAAATCTACTGAATTATATTATAAAACGAAATAACCCAAGAAGGTTATAAATGCTCAAGGTTACTATGCAAATCGATAAATATATATGGAATTGAGATTTTTTTATTTTTTATTTTTTATCCTCTATTAATTATTGAATGATGGTCCTTTTGAAGAATATTTTTGATAACTGAAAGGTATAAATATTGCTAATAAGAACTACTATGAGGACATGTGTACGGTATTGTTTAATCTGTTACTGGTAATGGGCAGTTTGGAATTTTCTACCATAAAACCTAAGGTTATAAATTAATGTTCATGGATATTGTGTAGGTCAGTTAACATATGGGATTAATGTGACTGATCTTCTATCCTTTATTAATTATTGTTGGTTCGCTTGAGGAATATTTCCAAGAATCAAAAGATATAGATATTGTTAGTAACAACTATGAGAATATGTATTCAAACTATAATCTGTTGCTGGTAATGGGCTGTTTGGAATTTCTACTATAAAACGTACAGGTGAAAAAAATTGTGGCTTGTATGTCGGAGCAGCGAACCATGCGCTCTGTTTGTCATATTTAGAAGTGATGATGTTTCTTAGACGTTTATTGTTTACATTTGTTTTATTTTCAAAAAATTGTCCATACAAATTTCAGATACTGAAGGGCACTGTGGGATTAAAAACTGGTCTAAAAATTGTTAAAAATAGAATATTACTGCCTAATGGAGTCAATTAAAATTGTGAGTTTTAACTGTCAAGGTCTTAATGGCAACCAAAAAAGGTGTGATGTATTTCATTATTTGCAAGATAAGGATTTTTCAATATGCTGTCTACAGGATGTACATTTTCCAGAAAGTTTAGTGAAGGTTGTAGAAAATGAGTGGGGGTATAAATGTTTTATTAGCCCTGGTACAAGTAACTCTTGTGGGGTTGCTATACTATTTAACAACAATTTTGAAGTTAAGATAGAAAAGGAGAAAAAGGACACTTCTGGCAATATATTAGCCTTATCATTAGTCATAAACGGAAACAATATTACCTTAGTCAACCTTTATGGACCAAACAATGATTCCCCAACTTTTTATAATGAGGAAGTAAAGCTGCTTATTGAGTATTTTGATAATCCTTTCCTCATAATGTGCGGAGATTGGAATTTGGTCCAAAATCCTAGTCTTGACTATTATAATTATTGTCATGTAAATAATCCAAAATCTCGCCAGGCTGTTTTGGAAATGATGGACGATCTGAATTTGACTGACCCCTGGAGAATTCAACACAGTTCTGAGAACAAGTATACATGGTTTAGGAAAACTCAAAGACAGGCAGCTAGATTAGATTTTGTCCTCTTATCAAACGAGTTAACAGGTTTTGTCCAGAAATCGACTATCCTCCCCGGCTATCGATCAGACCATTCGATAACATTAGTAGACTTGAAATTCACTGAAACTATGCGTGGAAAAGGTTTTTGGAAGTTTAACAATAATTTATTAAGAGATCCGCAGTATGTTGAGAAAGTTAAGTCTACTATTGTCGAGCTGGTTAAAGATTATACTGGAAATGAGCCGGTGTCTGGTCTGAATCCAGATCTAAAATTGAATATTGATGCAGACTTATTTCTGGAAACCTTACTTATGTCTATTCGGGGTAACACAATATCCCATTCAGCATTCCTTAAAAGGAAATCCAATCAAAAAATGAAAGAATTGGAATCAGCCATTGAAGAGCTGCACGAACAGTTGTCATCAGGGAATGATAATATTTTTCAACAATGGGAAGAGAAGACATTAGAATTAAAGTCCATTAGAGAGAAGCTATTGGAAGGAGTTATAATAATAATAATAAATTCTTTATTTTTCGAGGGTTACAACAATCAGTCCGAAGACTGTTCTCCCTTGAGGCCCTCTGGATAAACACAAAAGTTATATATTATCAAATATATAACTCACTTGCACTCATACACGCACACACATATTTCTACATATTTATAACGAAAGAACTACGGACATAAAACAGTAAAACAGGCAATTTGTGGCACAGTAAGCTAGCACGTTAGGCTCTATTTACAAAATTATGTACATGTTTCTTGAAAGAATTTACAGACTCCGATTTGCGTATATCGTGTGGAAGACTATTCCAGAGTACTGCTCCTGAATAGCTTAAGCTTCTCTTGAAGTACTCAGTTCTGCATTGTGGTATGTATAGATTTTCAGTACAGGTTGATCGTAGGGTTCGGTTTGTAACATCAGATGATTTCTGGAAGAATTTTGAAATAGAGTTTTGATCAGAATTGAAGCTCTTGTAAATTAGAAGTACTTTTTGTAGAAATATTCTTTCATATATTGTCATCCAATTTAGCTGTTTGAAAAGAGATGCTGATGGTGTGAGAGGGTTAACATTGAGTATGATACGAGCTGCTCGTTTTTGAAGTCTATGAATTCTTTCCAGGTAACATTCAGGAACATTCCCCCAGATTGTAGAACAATAGTCAATGTGAGGCTGAATATATGCTGTGTAAAATAGGGATTTGGCTTTCACAGATAAAAGATGTCTATTTCTAAATAAAAGTCCAATAAGGGATGAAAACTTTTTTGACAATGTTTCACAATGTGGTCCCCATGTAAGAGCACTATCCACATTCACTCCTAGTAGTTTAACAGTATTTACATTTTGAATAGGGTGGCCATTTAGTCGTATTTCTAGTTCCTTTTTTTCCATATGGGCAAGCTTTTGAGGGCATGTAATCAGCATTGAAACAGTCTTAACAGGATGAATAATTAATCTGTTTTCTGTACACCACTTATATAACCATTCCAAATCATTATTTATGATTAGGTCTAGAGCAAGATGGATTGAACAAGGGGAAAAGCCCACTAAATTCTTTCTAAACCTGGAAAAAAGAAATTATACAAACAAAAATATTCCAAAACTATACCTAAGCAATGGGAATACAATAACATCTCAGAAAGACATAATTGAAGAAGCTCAAAATTTTTATGGTAATCTATATAAAGAGCGAGATGGGGATCTGCTGAATACGGATGTTCAAAAAGACCTTGATGGTACAGAAACTGAAATCCCAAAGTTACCATCCAATATATCGCTCTCTTTGGAGGGGGAGATAACTTATGATGAGGCTTTATTTGTACTTAAAAAAATGAAAAATAATAAAAGTCCAGGGGTTACAGGTTTTACAACTGAATTTTTCAAATTTTTCTTGTCTGATATTGGCTCTCTTGTGGTGCAAGCTATAAATAGTTGTTATAAAAAAGGGGAAATGTTGAGTTCTATGAAAGAAGGCCTCATCACCTTAATTCCAAAGGGAGATAAGTCTAGAGCCCATCTAAAGAATTGGCGCCCTATAACTTTATTGGATGTTGTATACAAGATAGCTTCTGCCTGCATCGCTGAGAGACTAAAAAAGGTCCTACCTATGTTAATTCATGAGAATAAAAAAGGCTTTCTCGCAAATCGTTTTATTGGAGAGAATATTCGACTCTTGTACGATATTTTGGATTATACGGAAGAGAAACATATTAATGGGCTTCTTCTTCTTATTGACTTCGAGAAGGCCTTTGATTCTATTTCTTGGCGATTTATTGAAAAGGTTTTGGTCTATTTTCAATTCGGCAAGGATTGTATATACTGGGTGAAAACTTTTTGTAATGGTATTAAATCCAGAATCTGTCAGAATGGTTGTGTAAGTGCACCATTCGTTGTAGGCCGAGGATGCAGGCAGGGTGATCCATTGTCTCCATACCTGTTTCTATTGTGTGCTGAAATTCTTGGTATACTAGTTAGGAATAACAATAATATAAAAGGGGTGGTAATAAATAAAAATAAATACAAATTGCTACAGTATGCTGATGATACTGGTATAATTATGGATGGCTCAGAGGAATCTTTAAGGCAGGCTATTGACACTCTGCAGTACTTTGCTAGGATATCAGGGTTGAAGGTTAACATAGAAAAAACTAAGGTAATTCTATTTGGTGGGTTAAAAAATGCTCAATTTACATTAGGATCTGACTTGAGTCTACAGTGTTGTAATGAACCTTTTCGGTTCCTGGGTATATCCTTTAGTGTAGATTTAAAAAACATGATTAAGGATAACTATGAGGGAAAACTAAAAGATCTACGCCAGACCCTTGCTTTATGGAGAGGACGAATTTTGACCCCTTTCGGGAAAATAACAATAATAAAATCATCCATAATTTCAAAGCTAAATTACCTTTTGCTTACACTCCCAAATCCTAGTCAAGACTATCTAGACATGTGTGAGAAAATGTTCTTTAAATTTATATGGAATGATAAACCAGATAAAGTGGCAAGACGTACAATAGTTCAGGATTACTATCGAGGTGGTCTAAAAATGGTACACCTGGAATCGAGCCAAAAATCACTAAAGCTGTCTTGGGTCAAACGGTTGTTACAGAGCAATGCCCAATGGACAACTTTACTAGCAGATGTTTGTGAAATCTCACCAAATTCTTTTTGGTTATATGGTCCACACTATATTAGTCAGAAATTAGGAGGAATTCAGAATAAATTTTGGAAAGATGTCTGTTCTGCCTATATAGATTTTTGCAGAAATATTCGAATAGAAAAGAGCAGTGATGTTCTTTCTCAACCATTATGGTTTAATGCAAATTTTAGGATTAATGGTGAACCTTTTATGTATAAAAATATCTTACTTAAAGGTGTGATTTTTGTGGCAGATCTTTTTGATAATTCTGGGGAACCCCTGTCCTATACCTATTTCTGTGAATCTTATGACATAGCTATACCTTATACAACCTATTATGGAATTCATCATTGTATTAAGGTTTATGTTAAATCTTTAGGGTTTAAGGTATTAAGTCGGACATATTGCCCAATATATCCATGTTTTCTAAAACCAGTAGTTCTGGTACCACAAGGTTGTAGTTCTTATAATGCTGTGTTTAAGAAATCTGTTACATATTGTATTAAGTCTGAAAAAAAATGGGAGGTTGACCTAGGTGCTATGAACCAACAGATTACTTGGTCGAAAATTTATACTTTGGTAAACACATTTACAAAGGATACAAAATTATGTTGGTTTAGGTACAGAATGCTTTTTCGTATCCTTACATGTAAAGACCTGCTTTTTAAAATGAAGGTTGTTGATAATGATCTTTGTACCTTTTGTCAAAGTGAGGTTGAAACTATAAAACATTTGTTTATTGAATGTCCTATAACTGTAACATTTAGGAAGGAAGTATGTAGGTGGATAGAATACGAGACATCAAAGGAAATAGTTTTTACGCCACAGAATATTATCTTGGGTTTTTTTGGTCGCAGTATGGAGGTATTGAACTTAGTTTCTTTGTTAACAAATTTTTGTATTTATCGAGCCACCATTCAGGGTAGAACTCCTCATGTGGAATGTGTTAAACAGGAGCTCAGAAAATATTATCTTTGTGAAAAGGTAAATATGTGTTTACAAGATAAAAGGCAAGTTCTGGAAGAAAACTGGGAACAATGGATTGGTTTGATTGAATAACTTTATTGATCCAACATCAAGTAGTTGAAAATACATATTGTGAAATGTTTGGCTGTACATTAGATATATTCAGATGATAAAATGTATCTAGTAATGACTATATTGCAGTCCTTTTTTTTTTTTTATTCCACAGTGTACCTATTATTGATCAAATATCGGGTAGTTGAATACATATATTGTGTTTGGCTTTGAACAACAGGTTCTATACATGTAGTTAAATAGCCAATCTATATCTATTCAGATGATAGAGGTATCTAGTAAAGACAACACTTCTGATGACTATATTGCATAGTTTCTTTATCCCACAGTGTACCAATTAATTATTGACTAAATATCGAGTAGTTGAACATACATATTGTGAAAGGTTTGGCTCTGTGTCAAATAGCCAATCTATATACATTCAGATGATGTATCCAGTAAAGACAATTCTCCTGATGACTATAGCATAGTGTTTCAATCCCACAGTGTACCAATTAATTAATTGAGATCAATGTTTGCTCTGTATATATTTATTATTGCTATGGACAAATAAAAAAAAAAAAAAAAAAAAAATTATACGTCAGCCCAGTACTCGATCCGCAGGCCCATGCAATCGATGCCTTGTCAATCAGTTGGGACAATCTGATAGCTTATGCATTCCCGCCACTGGCGCTCATCCAATCAGTGCTTCAGAAGATCCAGGACCATGTTTGCATAATCATTCTGATCGTTCCATGGTGGCCTCATCGACCCTGGTTCGCTCATCTAGTACAACTATTAACAGACACACCTCGGCGGCTGCCAGCGTGGTGGTCACTACTCAGTCAGCATCGTCAAGGAGTATATCACCAGCGCCCCGAGTGGCTCAATCTTCACGCGTGCAGGCTATCAAGCAGTCACTCACAGCGGAAGGCTTTTCAAGCGAGGTTGCAGAGGCTATGGTTGGTGCAAACAGAATCAACCACACACCTATACCAGTCAAAGTGGAAGTATTTCGTGGAGTGATGCAACAGCCGTAACTACGTTCCCTACTCTGCCACTATTCCAATAGTTGCTGACTTTCTATATCACCTTCAACATGACAGACGGTTCCAGCCATCCACTATTGAAGGATACAGATCAGCACTTAGTAAAGTTCTTCATTTAACGGCAGGGATTGAAATTGGGCAAGACGCCAACATTGCAGCTCTTATTAAATCCTTTGCCTTACAAGCCCGTCGTACTCGTCAACTTTTACCGAAGTGGGATTTGGGTGTAGTCCTTAGTGCCCTGCTCCGACCGCCTTTTGAACCATTAGCCGACGCAAGCATCAGAGCAGTGTCGTTCAAGGCAGCTTTTCTCATGGCCTTCGCTCTTACTACTAGGATTTCTGAACTCCATGCTTTAGAAAGAGCCTCTCTAAGATGGACTGATGGGTGGACTCTTATATCGTTCAGAACCATACCAGAGTTCATAGCCAAAAATGAGACTACATGCCCGGGACCTTGCATACAACGCCGTTATGAGATCCCGGCACTGACAAATATTTTAGACGAGTCATTAGACCAAGATAGACTTTTATGTCCTGTTCGTACCATTCGTCACTACATTCTACGAACGGACCCCAATAGAGGTAGTCGACGGCTACTATTCCTCTCTCTACAACCAGGAGCTAAATCGGACATTACCAAGAATACATTGGCTTCCTGGTTAAAAAGACTTATTCATTGGACTTACACATTGGCTATTGTTGCCCCTCCATTGCTGTCTACCGTTTCGTCCCATGAGATTAGAGCCCTCTCTGCGTCATGGCCATTGTGGCGAAACCTTTCCGTTGATGAAATTACCGCCTCGTGTGCCTGGCGTTCCAATTCGACTTTTGCTGGTCATTATTTACGTGATCTGTCGGTTCAGGCTGAGGGGGTAGCTGCATTAGGACCATTAGTTGCAGCACATTGTGTAATCCGTTAGCAGCTCAAAGAAAGGGGGGGAGCAGCAGTGTCAAGTTCAAAACTTCCCTTACCTCGGTAAGTCATACAACTATAACCACGTGCAAGAGGAAGGGACTTCACAGTGATGACAGGGCATACCTCGCCTTCCCGTGGCGATGGATAGAGTAGATGGCGGGACTGCGGTCGGATCTTTACCACCAGCTCACCATCTCACCTGTTCCCTGTGAGTTCCCTACATCTTGCACTTAAGAAGGGAATTTATCAGGATACTCCCTATGGGCTAGGGCGTGCTTCACACTATGCGAAATGGGATGACCGGCGTCCCAACCGCCTCCGTTGGGAGTCTGGCACTGATGTAATAAAAGTGAAGCTTTGAGAAGAAAACAGGAAACATTTAAAAACAATGTTTGTGTTTTTTATCAAAGCAAACCTTTTATTACATCGGATCTACCCAACCCATCCTCCCCTCACGCTGCGGCCATCAAAGGCACGTCTATAACGTCACTGTAGTAGGGAAAAAGAGGAAGACGCATGCGCGGAAGCACGCCACCTAGCGGTCAGTCAAGGGAGTTAATTTCTATTGCAGAGGGGATCTCCAAAGGAGGAAAATGGCACTGATGTAATAAAAGGTTTGCTTTGATAAAAAACACAAACATTGTTTTTAAATGTTTCCTTTTTCTGTTGTACATGCATGTCAGAAATAATGGTGATATGGTTCATAAAGAGGAGATACTGCTTTTCAAGCTGACTCGATATATTAGTAAATGGAACAATGGCTGACCACTTGCCCATGTGCCATTATTGGAAATCCCGTGAATTCACTTCAGTTGGTCTTGCATGACAGATATGCCAACTGTGTAGGTCTTGGGTTTGAGGGACTCCATCAAGGTTAGAAAATTTATTCTAACCTTCTGTGTTGTGCGTGTCGTGTGCAAATACATGTTGTAAATAGGGTAAACTTTCACATAGCAACAGGTTTTGCAAGAATACAAAATACTGCCTCGTGAAACAGCTTGTCACGGTTGAGGGAGAGTGCGTTTACCTCCCACCGCAATAACACAGTAACATTCTTTCCGTGATACACTGAATGAGCGCAAAGGCACTCGATATCTGAACCATTTTCCAGCCCTAAACTGCCCGCTTGTCTGTATGAGAAAAAATATATGATATAACTTCGTTCTTCTTAGCCCTTCGCCCACAAATGCAGACAAACGCGAGCCTGCTCGTGTTGAAAATGTCACTGCCTCGGTACTGTATCCATGGCAAGCACGTGACATGTAGGTCAACTTCTATACACGCTGGGGAATACCACCTCCAGCTCATTAGTTCTCATATTTCTGTGGTTAATCTTGGGCAAGAAATATGTATAAACAATCAATAAAAAATCAATAAAATATTTTATTTCTCTGCACTGAAAGAATCCCGGAGTTGTTTTGCACGATATATTTTTATGGCAAGCCAGGCAACACTGCTTGTATTTGCGGCGGGGGTAAAATGTACCAGCCGCGCTCAGAGAGAATCAATTTTGCGCATTTGTTGATTATTTCTACATTCAAATATATCTCCTGGTTAGAATTGGATTCAAAACCTCCGTATCGGCATTTGTTGTGTAATAATTTACCGCTGGGACGTCTTTCATCCCTCGATTGCTGCGCAATCTCGGGGTTTTGACTCGGGATGAAAGACGTCCCAGCGGTAAATTATTACACAACAAATACCTCTATGTCGGTTGTGAACCCTTAAATCAGCCCTGCCATAATGCAAATCTTTCTCATAATCCTGTCACATTGGGAATTATATCGTTTATAGTATAATTCTTTCTGTATCAGGTGGGCCGTGACCAAGCTGTGAAAACCTGGGAGTTCTCAGAACGGATTAAAGTAGAAGACAATAATTATGGATCTGGATACCCTGCAGGTTAGTACAGGGGGTGGGAGAAATGAGGACAATTAACCGATGGAGAGGAGTGAACAAAAGCCTGATGTGGGTACCGTTTGCTTCATCTCAAACTTTCAGGCTGTGGACCACACATCCGCTGATCTTTAACTATGCAGCCATAATTCCAGTATCCAGCATGAACAACCGTAATATTGGAAGCACTTTAATGGAAACAAGACAAATCCCCAGATTTCTCTAGAATTTCAATTTATGCCACTCGTATTAAGCAGTTTTTCTGAAAAATGTTATGTATAATAGCTTTCAGCTTTTACGGTTACCAATTCAACTAAGTACTTTATTTTGTTTACAATCTACTATATTGATACTATCAAACTTGTGATTTTCAGATCCAGTGACGAAGAAGTTCATGGCTGATAACATAGATAAGGTGTTTGGCTACCCTCAGTTTGTCCGCTTCAGTTGGTCCACAGCCTCACATATCCTTGATGATAAAGCTGTCCCCGTTCATTGGTAGGCTCCTATTCTGGCTAGATAACTTCCAGCTTGTGCGACAAAACTTAATTCACGAGGGTTATCGGGAGATCAGAATCTTTAGTAGTATGAGATGCGAATCAACGATATTGTCCACATGATGTTATACTTAGGTGGGCATTGCCAATGCCATTGGTCCTTGCTTACACATTGGCAATATTAATAAATGTGGAAAATGTGGGGTTCCTGGATGTAAAAAGAAATAGGACCCTACTCATGGGGTTCCCGGGTGTGGAAGGGAATAGGACCCAAATGTTGTGATATGACTGAAATATAGTTGAAAGCAACATTAAATCATATTCACTCGCTCACTTAAAGACTTTTCATTTAACACATTTGTGCCGACGAGGCGACCATAAAAATATTTTTTATTTTCAACCAGTTTTCAACTCGTCCTCCGATCCTGGTTCTGAACAAAACCACCTTGTTCTCTTTCTATGGTGAAACTTGAGGATAAATAAGTCTTAGTAGTAATGTTCCAACAGTAGCACTCCCACAGCATGGCGAGTTGGCTGGCTGGTGAAAGTAAACATAGCTCTTTTAGCTGCAATTATTGAAATTTTCCACGTAATAATTTTAAGGGGTTTTTTTTTTTGTTAAAAAGTGTCAATTTAATTATATTCTTTTATCCTTTCCCATATGTGAAAATGCAGTTCGCACTTATTTAATATATATTTATGATTGCTTATTGTTTTCACATTTTCAGATAATTTATATACAGAATATATTTTATTATTTATGAACCTATATCAATCTGTATTTATACAGTAAAACTCTATTTTAAAATTGACATCATTAAATCATGATTATTTTATTACAGGGAGGATGATGATGATGATGAAAATGGTGATGCTAAGGGGACACCATCACTGTTCAGCTTCATTCAGAAGAAAAATGAGGACGCCAGACTTAAAACACACACATTCTTTACAGACAGATCAATACAACGAATGACAAGTTTATAGTTAACACGGATGAACTTTCAACAATAATTCGTTATGTAGAAATGTAGTATACCTGAAAGTGCATCCTCCATGGCATGGCACTTCAAAACTGATCATTCAGTGCTTTGTGCTGGATGGGTGGTAGCATGAGAAAATCAAAGAAAGTTTTCCCTGACTCAAAGTATTTTTGTATAGGCAATTCTCGATTTCAACATTGTTTGTTTTCATCTGTGATATGACATATTCAACTAATAGCCCATCAGCATTTGGATGAGAAATTAGACTGTGAAATGAGCATTTGAAGACAATAATTGGACAATTGGTACATAGCACCGAGAGCAATGAAGAGATGCAGAAGTGCTGGCCTGACTTACTCAGATACCTGTAACTTTAGATCGTAGAAACATGCCAGTGTCGTGGATACACTGCACCATATTGGCTTGTCACATGATGATATTGGAGTGAGATTGCAGCAGCTTCAATGGAATCAAATCGAAGGACATGGGGTGATACTCCTTCAGATTGTCTATCATCTATTTCTCATCAACAATGGGTTCTTCCATATCTGGAACCATCCATACTTGTTCATCTTCATGAGTGGGAACTGCTGTGTTTGTGTGGTCCCCATCTTCAATCACTTCATGAGATGCGTAAGTGAGCAGGGATGCACATGTTCAACCTGAAGTGGAGACCTGGAATTTCACCGGACAAAACTCCTGGAACCCAGCCATGCACCTGTATGGTGGCTAGGGGATTAGGGGTCTGGCTATCCTGGTAGAGTTACCACCCTGTAGGGTACCAGCTACAGAGCATGCTATGGTTCTTGTTTCTATTCTATGAATAAAATGATGAGATCTCACCCAACAAAATGACACTGTATTTTTTATTTATTTCTTTTCATTACAGCTTCAGCAAGTATAGTGAGTTTGGTTATTGTGATCAGCAAAATGGTGCATGTCAGGAGTGCAGTTTGAACCCATGGATCTTGAGACTGGCACCTTAGACCACTTGGCCATCATGGTAAAGCTGGCTATCGTGGTAAAATGAGCTCTATATAGTGGTACATATGTTTAATGGTTTTTACCCCTCGGCCAATTTTGGCCATGGGGTATTGTCGTCGTCTTGTACGTCCGTCTGTCCGTACGTCCGTACGTCTGTACGTGAGCGAGATAGCCGGAGAACGGTTACACTGAAGAATTCCAAATTTGGTATGCTTATTTACCTAGTCAAAGACCAGAAGCCTATTTAATTGGGACCTGATTGGGTGAAAACTTTGGCGGCCATCTTTAATTTTATGCGAAATGGATAATGATCCATATCTCGGAAACCATTCAACTGTTCAATACGAAAGTTGGTATACATCATCGATACATCAAGCAACTTTCAATAAATTACCAAACCGGCTTTTCTGAGTAGCTGGAAATCCTGGAGGCCATCTTTAATTTATGCAAAATCGATAATGATACATATCTCTGTTATCATTCAGTTATTTTATATGAAAGTTGGTATACATCATCGATACATCCAGATACTTTGAATCGGGACCTGATTGACCGAAAACTTTGGTGGCCATCTTTAATTTATGCAAAAACTTTAATGATATATATCTCTGATCCAATTTAAGTGTTCTATACCAAACTTGGTATACAGCATCGATGTACATGTATCAACTGACTTGCAATGAATAACCACATCAGTTCCTCTGAGTCCCCACTCAGAGGAACTGATGGATGGTCGGCCATCTTTAATTTATGCAAAATCATTAATGATCTCGTTCTCTGATACCGTTTAAGTGCACGATGTAAAATTTGGTATACATCATCGATGCATCAAGAGACTTACGACAAATGACAGTTCTGGTTTCTCTGATTGGGCGGAAACCTTGGTGGCCATCTTTAATTTATGCAAAATCTTTAATGATGTATATCTCGGATACCATTTCAGTGTTCTATACGAAACTTGGTATACAGCATCAATGTATCAAGAGAAATTTCAATGAATAACCACATCAGTTCCTCTGAGTGGCGGGAAGGAAGGGTGGCCATCTTTAATTTATGCAAAATCATTAATGATCTCTATCTCTGATACCGTTCAAATGCTCGATGTAAAATTTGGTATACATCATTGATGCATCAAGAAATTTATGTAATGAATACCGGTTTCTCTGATTGGACGGAAATCTTAGGGGTCATTTCTAATTGCAAAATTTTTGATAATCTGCATATTTGTGACTTGACTGCTTGGTGTTCCTGACATCTTGGTTCAAATTGAATACATTATGAATGTACCCAGAGCCGAGGGGTTTTTTGATGCGCAGCTTCGTATTAAACATATCAAGGTATAACAAAAAGGTGTGTGTCAGGAGTTGAATTTGAACCCACATCCCCAAATGTATGTACCAGTGTTTAAGACTGGCACCTTAGACCACTCGGTCATCCTGACAAATGCTGGTTATCATGGTCAAAATGAGTGAGTGAATGGGATTAAATGTCGCTTTCAACAATATTTCAGTCCTATCATGACGAACCAACTAGGCACCATCCAGCTAAGTTGCGTTCCTGCTGTGTCAAAATGATCTGTGTATAGTGGTTCGTATGTACAATGATTTTATAAGATGTTGCCTTCGGTATGCTGTGAATACTCACTGATCTTAACCTGAGGGGAGATAAATCTTTCATACGTGCAGTCAGAAAGTAGTAGAGAAAGGACAATACCAGATCACCTGTGACTCGGATCCTAATGCCAGATTGCATGTGAATACTCTACACCATGACAGGTGGACCAAATTTAAATGTGTGTTACACATTGAGTTGTATGGCAACCTCATCTACATTTTTTAAAACTTTCATGACATCTATACATACAGGCTGGACAGTTTCTTGCATGCTTGGGATGCTACAATGACACCACCACCAGCTTCTCTCTACCAGGTGTACCACCATCAGCCCCACAGTGGGGTCACAGATGAAGTATTGAAGAGCATATACGCTATGTTCCAGAGCGGAGCATGCTTGTTACTGAAATGATTGAATGGCAATTTCAACATGAGCTGGAATGATACAGGTGAAGAACCAAGTGGTTCCAACACACGCATGGTGGATTTGCTGAATTATATGGTGCATCAGCGCAGGTCACAGGCCCTCCATGGATGCAGGCATTGTCGGAAACCATCGTGTGTTTTTATTACTTTTATTTCATACACACCTGGAATTGGTGAGAACTGTCCTAGGAAATATTATTGACGCTGAACGTTTATGGATGATGGCTGAATATTGAATTTCAGTTTTGACACCTGCTATTTGCCCATGGATTGAAAGACAGCACACCCATCAAGAAATGAAAGGGAATCCTCAGCAATGAACTCCTGTGACACTTCTCCAAACACCAAGTCGATTGAGATCTGGAAATGTGGGCTGGTGGACAACCAGTACCTGTATATGTGGTACAATGTACAAGAAGGTATGGTGTCCCATCAACGTGTTTACCGCTGTACTTTTGTACTTCCTCTCTGTCGCTTGAATCCTGCCATTGTCAAAGCTGGCAAATATCCTCATAGGATACACCTGGTGTTGGAAAAGTCAAGTGTTGCAAGGCCTGAGCAGTAGCGTGCGTGGACAGTAATACCTGTTTTACCTCTACCATTGTTGTCGTGGATACTGCTTGCCCACGATCGTGCAGATGTTTGATGAGTACCCCCAGGCCGAAGAACGGGATGCGCTGGGGCCGATTTCATGAAACCTTACTTGAGGCAATTTTCGCACTTGAAAGTTTAAGTGTACTTGAAAACCTTCCTTGACTTGAGTTTTTGCTTTTCATGAAAGTTCACTTGAACCTGAAACCGCACATGAGTTCAAGTGTGGTCGGACCTTCCTTGAAGACTGCAATTGAAATAAAAATCAATCTGATTAAAACTCGGACTTTATAACCGCTCCTCTATCTGACATGTCGCTAATTAAGATCTGAGACAGTCTGTATCTTAAATCTGTCGCGCATGTCAGACTGGCGACCAATGACAGTCCAACTTCAATCGGCGAATAGGTGCCTATCCGATTATTTCTGTAGTGAATGAGGCGCAGAAAAATCCAACCCAGACGGCTGACGAAGTTCTTGCTCTCCATGAGCAATCACCGAAGATTATTATTTGCTCGGATAGGCACCTATTCACCCGTTGAAGTTGGACTGTGATCGATCACCAGTTTGACATGCGTGACAGATTTAAGATACAGACTGTCCCAGATCTTAATTGGCGACATGTCCGATAGAGGAGTGTGCGGTTATTAAGTCTGAGTTTTAATCAGATTGAATAAAAATGTATTTGAAATGACCAATATGAATGAAGACGACGTCGGAAATTTTTTTTTTTTTCATGTGCCCATATATCCTAATGCACGTGTGGGGATAGCCCGAAAACATCGGCTAAAGAGTCTATTTTTATACACCCGCCCAAAAGGCGGTCGTATTATGGGATGGCGGTTTCCGTCCGTCTGTCCGTCTGTCCGTCTGTCCGTCTGTCCGGTTCTCGTGTCCGGTCTATATCTGGGACAGTTTCCTATCCACAGCTCCAATTTTTGGTGAGTGGATATCCTACGGGGAGACGATGTGTCGCGTACCAAAATGAAGGTCAAGGTCACAGGTCAAAGGTCACTGGCCTAAAAAACATGAAATCACTGAAGTGTTCGTGTCCGGTCTATATCTCTGAACGTTTTCTATCCACAGTTGCAATTTTTTGTGAGTGGATACGCCAGGTGGAGACGATGTGTCGCGTACCAAAATTGAGGTCGAGGTCAGAGGTCAAAGGTCACTGTTGCCAAAAATCAGGAAATCATTGATCGTTGACAGTTTTCTATCTAAAGTTCTAATTTTTGGTGAGTGGATGCCCTAGGGGGGGAACGATGTGTTGCATATTAAATGTAGGTCAAGGTCAGGGGTCAAAGGTCAGTGTGATTAAAAAATCAGGAAATCGTTAAAATTTTCTAATTTTTTGTGAGTGGGTTCAATAGGCGGAAATGAAGTGATGCGTACCAAAAATTAGGTCAAGGTCAAAGGTCACCGACCCCAAAATTAGGAAATTATTAAAAATAACATTTTTTTGTGTCAGTAGATACATTAGGGGGACACGATGAGTCACATACCAAAATGTAGGTCAAGGTCAAAGGTCAAGGTCACTGTGACCCCAAAATCGTGAAATTGTTAAAAATCATGAATTTTTGTGTCCATTGAGAAATTGAGGGGAGACGGTTTATCATGTACCAAAATTTAGGTCACGGTCAAAGGTCAAGGCCACTGTGACCCCAAAATCAGGAAATCATTAAAAATCATGATTTTTGTGTGCAT